>JARYGA010047268.1:0-45217 GCA_030545235.1 Helianthus tuberosus | reverse complement strand
GGCGGTTGGCAGTTAAGTGGTCGTACATATTACAGTGAGCGTAGAAACGACAGGCGAGATCCACCGGGTGATGATAAGAGCATGTCGGGCAGGCAGGGTGAGGACCTGTGTATGCACGCTTTGCAGGCGGTGCATAAGTAACTGGTGCTGGTCGGTGGTGAGATTGCTGCTGAGCCGGTGCGGCTTGAAGTGGAGCAGCAGTGGTGGTGACAGCACAGTTCTTGTTGCTGGAGCTGCTGTTGTTGACCTTCTTCTTGCGGCGTGAGGCCTTTGACGAGTGAGGGGCGGTGGTTTCAGCAGTTGGTGCGGCGGTGACTTGGTGCAGGTTCTTTGAAGTCTTATCCCAAAAACCAGCTTTTACTCGCTTGTCATTGATTTCAGCGGCAAACAAGTAAGTTTCTTCGATCGTTGCTGGCTTTGCAGCATGCATAAAATATGCAACACAGTCGGGTAGAGCTCGAATGTACTTCTTGATCGTCATGTCGGGCGTCTTCACTTAATCGGGACAGATGATGCTGAGCTGCTTAAAGCGGGCAGTCAGGGCAGCGTTGTCACCTTCCTTCTGCTTAATGTGCCAGAATTCGTCCTCCAGCTTTTGGCGTTCATGGGGAGGGCAGAATTCGTCCATCATAATGGCCTTCAGCTCTTCCCACGTCAGCTCATAGGCTGCATCATTTCTGCGTTTGTTTCTCTCGGCCGTCCACCAGTCTAATGCGCGGGACTGGAAGACGCCGGTAGCGTTCACAGTGCAGAGATTTTCTGGACATCCACTCTGGCACAGAGTGAGTTCGACGGAATCGAACCATTGAAACATAGTCGTTGGGCCATCTTCTCCAGTGAATTCCTTTGGACCGCATGCCTTGAACTGCTTAAAGCTGAAAGTAGTCTTGGTAGCAACTTTAGGAGCTTTGGTTTGGGACTCCTCAGATAATTTTCTAACATTCTCATAAATCTCACTCACGATCTGAGGCACAACCTTTGCCGCTTCTTTAGCGAGGATGGCAGCAAGGCGTTTGTCTCTTTGTTCTTGGCGAGAAAGTCGTGGGTGACGGGATCCAGATGATGGTCCAGTTGACATTGTCTGCAACAGACATCGTCATAGGTCTCAGACACGTCATAATCGAATCTCACCTCACACGTCAAATTCCACTAAAGCTCAGGAACACAGTCATATAACCATAGTTTCACATAAGCACAGAAGCACATCAGCACGTAAGGCACAGAAACACAGTAGCACGTATGGCACAGAAACACAGAAGCACATAAGCACGTAATTCACTTAGAAGCACATGGGAGCAGTCAGAATATAGAAACCTATCATTCCAAGTTCGTGAGCGTTCGAAAATAGCGATCGCGATTATCATGGCAAGCATTATAGTATAAGCGAGTAATATAGCAAGCAACTTAGCGTACGGTGGTTCCTCATGGTAGTAGCGATTTGTCAGCGTTCTGAGGTAGATATGCAATGCGGGTCGTGCGTGTCGATCAAAGTGAAAGCGAAAATCAAATAAATATCCAAAAATTAAAACACATAAGCAGGTAAATACACATACAAACACATAAAATCGACGAATTATCAGAGTCAGCAGTTGTGGGCTCAGAATCGAAACACACAAAAATCAAGAAATAGATCGTCTATGGCTATTTAGACATTGACTACCCAAGGTGATTTGACTATTCACAGGGACGTGTTGTACACTCCTTGACTTTCAGGATTGTGCCTTTGCCTCGAATCTTGGGCTTGGCACGCATCCTGTTGGTCATATCGTAACTTCAAGTCGTTGGAGTCCATCGAGACTTTGGTGAGAGTTTTGTAAAACCAAGTAAAGGTCGCAACAAGTCGTCAAGGTTAGGGTTTCACCCCTGGCTTAACAACTTCGTTCCTGTTTTGATAACATAAAAGAGAATTATGCGCCAAAGTATGGATTTCACTCCTATTTCAATGCAATTTTCTCGTGTTTATAGATAAAAATGTGGGTTGAACAAGCAATTTAGTCGAGAGTTTACGATTTTCACACCTAATCTTGACCTAATCGCTTAATCATATTTGAAAATTCGAGTGCGGTGATAGTGTAGCGTAGGCGAGAATAGCGAGAAAGTAGCAGGTAAGCTCATACATAATCCTTAATGGACATGCACGAGTCAGTCTGTTGGTTCCTAACTATAGACTAGGTCTCTAAGACATCGACCCGGACTAGGTCGAGTCTGGCCTAATTCCCTATAGTTTTGGCTCTGATACCAATCTGTCACACCCCAACCGATGGCGGAAACATCGAGGCGTGGCACTGAGCGAAACAGATTGTCCAGAAGTTTCCATAACAACTATATTTACCAAATATTTAAAGCAACACGTCCCATACCATGTCATAAATGATAATACAAATATTACAGAAAAGATCTAGTCAAATTGTTCTGTTCCGACAACTCAGTTTATTTATTGGTTTCTAGGACTCCGTCCCTAGCCTCAATTTCATCACCAGCACACAAAGCATGTAAACATCCTAAGCACCTGTCACATACGTTAAAGTAAAAGTCAATACACATAGTGTAAAGGTAAGCATACAAGTTTGATAATAGCATATAGAGTTCGAAATTGTTACGCATAACCAGCACGTACACAGTGTAGAATGAGGCATGTTAGTTATCGACATGAACCTATCGATACCAATGACTGCGGGTTGACTGACCAAGGCAGTTCGCGATACACACTCACCACTGTGAGCCATGTAGGTAATTGTCCTTAACAACCCCTGAGTGAACAGGTGCTGAGTCCAAACTAATAGTACTATCGTTACTAAGGCAAGTAGACAACATTCCATGTGTAAACATAACAAACAAGCATTCATTAAGTCACGTATAACATGCGGTAATTGGTTTGCGATTAAAGTATTGCGTAGTGTGTTCGATGTGATTTTGTATAAGTAACGTATGTAACACCCAAAAGTGCGTAAAGCAAAAAGGGATCGAGTATACTCACGGCGATTGATGGATTGAAGGGAGCGCTAGAGAGTAGGGTTAGCCTGAACAGATTGATAGCATAACGATAAGCGACGCGTAAAACGATACATAGTGCAAGTGGGTAGGACAGCAGTTCGATCGGATCGTAGTCCGATCGGACGGCTGATCATTCGAGTGACAGTCCATTCTGACGGTCGTCCGGTTGGATGACCGTTCGAGTGGATTGTTACTTCCTTTGGGAAGGATGTGTTTGTGTATGATGGCTTGACTTTTGAAGTTTTCGTTGTAGCATTTTGAAAACATTGAAGTCCTTCTATCTTTCAGGTCGATCGATCGAACGACCGTTCAATCGGGTGACAGTCCGATAGGTTGGGCACTTCAGCTACAATAAGTTCATAGCAGGTTGTCACTCGATCGGATGGTTGTTCGATCGGGTGGCATTCCTCATGTATTGAACATGTTGAAAATTATTTAAGTGTTGAAGTCAGAACATCACATGGTCGAGTGGTAGTTCGATCGAATGGTAACCCGATCGGTCAGCCCTTCGTTCGATGTTCATGCTTCGAGGTTTTCAAAACAAAATTTAAGTGTGGGACCAAGGTGTAGATCGAACGGGTGGAAACTCATTCGGATAACAGTCCGATCGGACGGTCATTCCGTCCTGGTCGTTCCGTTCGTTTTACACTTGGTTGTTTTGATAGTTTGTCGTTTTATCGAGATATTTTGATAACGTGTTAAGCAACAGGAACCTCGTCAATACTTGGTACTCCTGATCAGACAGGAATCACCCAAATCCAACCAGTTGACCGTTCGAGACGGTGTTCCATGTTTAAACTGAAATCGGTAGTCTTCTGGATAGAATCCAGATCTTGAACTAACACAACCACAACAATGAGTAGTAAGTCGGCACAAGCTCCGATTCTATCAGTTTTGTGGGCATTGAGTGTAAAAGAGTTGAAAGAAAGTTGTAAAACCATCTTTCAATCCCTTTTATTGAGAATCAGTTTAGATCTATGAAAGATCTTTGTTTGTTTAGGTGGAAATCGGTTAGATCTAAGTTGTTCTTGGCGGATTGAGGCCAAAACATGAAGTTCTCCAGAACACATGATGACGTCATCCTAGAACACCTTGAATCTTGTAGAATCGTGTGTAGATCTAAGATGTACAAGATTTAGGTTGAGATCTTACTGGAATTGCGAGAAATCGGAGAAAAAGAAAGGTTAGAGCGCTGGTCGGACGTTAGAGAGCAAAAGTGGAAAGTTTGATGGTGACATGGGGTATTTATAGGGTTACCCAAAGTGGAAAGGGGCTGGTCGATCGGTTGGCAGTCCGGTCGATTGGCTGATCAATCGAGCTACAACTCGTTCGAACTGCTGGTCGATCGGCTGGTCGTCCGATCGATCAGTCACCTAGTTTGAGTGTTCGGCGCGACAAGTGTCGCTGTTTCAATTGCGATAGCGAGCGTTGTGATGCAAGAGAATTTCCTAGTCAAATTACTTTTAATCCCAACTACTATATAAACATACAAGCATCCTTATTCCATATTCGTTTAGCGTTTGCGATTCGATTGCGATTGAGTTTCGATTGCGTTTCGATTGATCACCACACATAACGTAAATAAACATGCACAAGTAACACATAAGGCACACACATGTATAACAATTAACCAAAATGCGTAATTCGAGTTGCGAGGGCGATTGCGATAGTGATAAAGCGATTAAACGTGCGATAAATGTCGAATAAATCTCGATTATTAATAAGTACTCCACATAATACAACTAACGTAAAACATAAAATAGACTATCTACAAGTCAAAGAAGTCAAAACAGGAATTGAGCAAGGAGAGACAGATCGCAATTAGCAATCTTTTCTTCCTTTGACTTCAATCTTGACTTTGACTTTCAAAACACAGGGTGTTACACTTAATGGGTCGTAACGGGTCGTAAGCACTTAAGATAGGTTCCGATTTAGAATGTAGGCTTTGTTAAACCATATCATATGAGTTCCAATACTCATTTGGTTTACAAGACCTCATTCTACCCAATCTTCCAATATAGGTGTCGATTTATTAACTAGCGATCCGATTACTAGGTGCTACTTGATTTCCTTGGTTTGCTCGAGATTTGTTAGTTCACTAAATCAAGGATACTTTGCACTATGAAGTGAGTACATAGTTCCCCTATTTCACTGTTTTCAATTGTTTTGGGGTGATTCGTATGTGTTAAACGAATTCGATGCTTACAACGATGATTTCAAAAACAAATCCTATGGTTTATATTAAACATAGCGATTTAGATAATATGAACGAACTTGTTGGACGTATTTACATAACGAATGACATTCATTAGCTTTGGCCTAGCCGACCAGTATTAGGTTATGGTACCATAGGATCTGACAAATCCTGTTATCGGACTACCACCATGGTTATGTATGGGGGTTATGTGGGTAACGACTGAACCTGATGATTGTTAACTTACCCTTTGGTGGTTTGTTAATACGAGTTGAACGATGGACGAGTTACGAAGGTTTGAATGTTATAAGCGAGACGACCAAAAGTTAGATTTCACAATTAAGACGAGAACGATTTTGAACGATTGAACGATTATGAATGATTTGGAACGATTTAAACAAATGAACGATGGTCTAATACATGAACGAGTTAAACGATTAAGCGATGGGTTTTTGGTATGTGATTAGATAACGGGACGGGTGTAATATGATAAAAGCAAGGTAGATACGCCGCTGGTACTTCTTATATATAAGTGCTTTTATCATATTACATACCGTGGTGTTATTTAGTTCACTTGGACGAACGATTTTAAACGATGTCACACAACGAGGTTTACTAAACGATATAAACCATACGAGTTTTATTGCGAGAACGATTTACGATTTGGTTTACATAAACAAATGTTTTGGGTTAAGATTCATGGCATCGAGGGTTTATAACTATAACCAATCTGTTTTGACTTGGTTATTTATTTTACAATACAAATGTTTTACAAAACAAGGTTTTCCAATAACAACTCATGTAGTTGTACGAGTTTTGCAATATGTATACGAGCCATGAATCTGATACTCTCACAAAACCTATGTGCTCGCCGACATTTCTTTGCTGACTTTATTTTTACATATGTTTCAGGTGGTGTTGAATGATGTTGATTGCTACTAGGATGCATGCTCACTTAGGACTGGACGAGGCCTTAGTGACTAAATAACATATGATAGACGATGTGATTGTGTTTTAACTTAATGTCAAGACAATGTTTAATGTTTAATATTTTAATAAAACGAAACTTTTGAATCCATGGTTGTGAAATAATAATTCTGTCGCTCCACTCCCCGACATTTCCGCCACGGTTTCGTTGTTTTAACGCGGTCGGGGTGTGACAGAAGAAGTTGGTATCAGAGCCAATGGTTATAAGGAATTAGGTTATTAGTAATGCTTTGACCTAGACTATTATTTTTCTTGGACCCTAACGCAAGAAACTTGCGTTTAGATTTTAAAACAATACCGTCACATATCTTTAGGTGATAACCACAACGAGAACACAATAACAAATCCGTTTTGAAAATCAATCATCTATTCCTAGATGATTTATTATAAGGTTTCGAACCTTCAAAGTTTTCAAAATCTCGTCAAAGTTTAGGTCCTATAATGTGAACACGTGCAATCTGGAAGGGTGGATGCCTGTACCTCGGGTTTTGTCACACCCCCAAAATCCACATGCGGAGCACCACCGCTTGGAGGCGTGACTGACCAGGATCTTAGCCACCAATCACATTGAACTCATGCGTATATTTCAGTAAAACTTTCATTCAATAACAATAAGTGTTACACGTTACAATATTTCACAGTTTACAGCGGAAGCATATTTAATTCGTTAAGTGTTTATAAACCACATATAAAAGCTCCTAGTCTTGTGTTGCGTTTCCATGTAACTCGACCCATGACCACTCCAGCTTCCCAGACAGCAAGTTCCTAATGTTATGCACCGAAAGGCCTGCAAGGCATGTAACAACGAGTCAACAACAAAGTTGAGCGAGTTCACAGTTGGTTGATTAGTTATTGAGTTCGTTTCAATAATCGTAAGTTCGTTTTGTAAACCACGTATTAATCAGTATCCCTGTTTCCCAAACCTTCTCAATAATTAGTGGGGGCTTCCCATGTGAATTACCAGACCGTACCATATCGACTACTACGAAAATAAGTTGTGCCCTAAGTCAATGTCTATCATCATTGACCCTTTGCCTTTAGTCCATTAGTACACGCTCGTTCGAACGACACGGTGTGAGGTTTGTTAGACCTAATAGCGCTATCAACTAATGACCCGCTCGCCATCGGCCTCGGCGATTAAGTCAATATAAAATGAGGGACTTCATGATAGAGTTTTGGTCCAGTGTGTTTAATCTTGTTGTCCTACCGAAGGAGGACGAACGTACGTACTCTACCCAAGGAGAATACGCGAGGTTTAATCTTGGCATCCTACCCATGGAGGATGGCCGTACATATCCTACCCAAGGAGAATATGTAGTTTCCGTTTTAGTTATTTAACCCATTCCCAACCCTTGGGAATCCCGTGCCTTGTAGAAAGTGTGAACTCACCTTGGTTTGCTCGGTATGACTAGTTACTTTGTTTACGTTTACAGTTGGTCAACCAGATCCTAGCATAGTTACCAATGGTAATCAGATTATATGCACATAAGTCATGTATTCCACATTCACATTACACAAATAGCGGACACATAACCAGCAGTTAAATCTCATGCACTTTATAATACAGGTTCATGTTCTCAACAATGGTTACCAATATCAGTCAGTTTCATGTAAACATAAAACATGTGTCCTTTGCATTTATTTCACGGATTAAAAATAAACAACACGTATATTATTACGTAGATCATAGCGAGCAGTTGGGTCTAAAAACAACACAAGTTCATATCACACCACATCACCAGTGGTTTGGTTTACATTCAAGTACACTAGCTAATTGTGACAAGTAGATATGCATCATAATTTAACCGATTATCTTGTGTAATTATCTAAACACACAATAATGGCCGACAACTGTTTAGAGCATTCAAATTTTTATTGGACCGATTGTATTGATTAAATGGACTGACCAATTCATTCACGTGGTCTGATGCAGACCAACAACACCAATTTTTAAAATTACACTTCACAATTAAACTTCACATTCTGATATCACCAACATTCACATCATAAACACCATGAACCATATCAACACATTGTAAATATTCACATAATAAATAAACCATTCATCACACAAGCCCCTGATTCGGGTACCAGTTACCCAACCCAACTGCCTACTTACCTTTCTCCATCCGAGTGTGTGTGGGTGTGCGGCCCAACACCTTATCCACTTAGGTAGTGGCCCAATGTACTTGTGCAGTTCAATTATGGATGTGTGACAGGTGATTATGTGCACGGTTAATTCATTATTAATTTAGAGGATTCCTCAATTGCTAACCCACATAACCATACATAAAACTATTAATCAGACCCCCACTCATATTACGAAATACCAGCTCATGCACATCAACACGTATTATTTATTCCATGTAATCATAACACACAAGGTACATATAAATATCTCATGCACCACTTCAAATTTCGATGCCATCAGTTTATTACTATTAGCAATTATCAAATTCCCATCATCACTTTGCACATGATACCTACTAGGATTCTAGGTCATGATTTCAACCACTGAGTATCACACATCACAATAAAGCATAACCACTCATTAATAGTGCATGATTTTTATATCAAGAGCCACATGTTGTAACCATACGTATACATATCATCAACACTTATTCATAACTCAAGCAACTATTTCAATTTCTATGATTTAGGTTAACAGTTTATCGATCTCATAAGAATTATGTAAATAACACCAACTATTAGCATGTTAACTAGAATCCTAGATCAGCGGCCCATATCATAACAAACATGATCGACATAATTATTAACCTTTTAACATCACAATTTATTTTGTTACAAGATCTATTGCAATCCCACATCACGTAACCCTTCTAACAGTCAGTTTAATATAAGTTTGTTTCTTACCAATATTTGCTAACATGAAACCCTAAGCATTGTTTAACATGCAAGAACATAACATAACATAACATAATCTTTCTCACGTTTAAGATCAAACATATAATGCACATAAACACAATCATCAATTTAGAATAAGCATGTATCTAATAACCCACAAGACAAAAATCGACAGGCTGATGTCTTCGAAGAGGGGGGGGGGGGGTTTCTCCTGCCTTACGCACACTTGAAAGAATAGGGGTGTTTAGGGTTTGCAACTAATTGCCATACATTGCACCTAACTTACGTATAAAAGGAGGAAATGTATTTGGGCCGGAGAATAACAAACATACAGAAATAGTTTAGTGAGTTGGGCCGATTTCTTTGTGCATGAATATGGATATCTAACATCCAGAAATAGTTTAGTGGCGGCCCAAGGGTACATGTTACAAGTGCGGTCCACTTGTGTAATTAGTTCGCGGCCCAACCAATTGGTTCTCTAAATTAGTTGAACGATACAAAAGCGTTTACAATTTCATGTATAGCTAATTACTTGAACACACGTAATCATAAGCATATAAACATAGAGACACACGCTAAAAGTTGTGGGGTTTTCAAGCAAATGCTAACCTTAATTATCCGGGTTGTCACATCATCTCCAACTTGAAAGAAATTTTTTCCTGAAATTTAGCACGTAGTTACTAAGGAAGCTAGTTAGGTTGCATGGTTTCCTGGTTTTCCTGGGGTGTCACATCATCCCCCCGTTGGTTTGGAATTTCGTCCCGAAATTCCGTAGTAGCTTCAGCCTCAGTAATGGTTTCATTGTTCTCGAACGACTGAGGATATTTGTGTTTCATTTGGTCTTCTCGCTCCCAAGTAAACTCTGGGCCACGACGGGAGTTCCAACAAACTCGAACAATAGGTATCCTGGTTCGTTTGAGGATCTTGACCTTCCGATCCAAGATTTCCACTGGTTCTTTGACAAATCGCAACTGATCGTCGATGGTGAGCTCCTTGATAGGAACTACGAGGGTTTCATCTCACAGACACTTCCTCAGATTCGACACATGGAATACGTTGTGAACTCAACTGAGTTCTGCTGGTAGGTTCAGTTTGTAGGCCACCTTGCCTATTTTCTCTATAATTTAAAAGGTCCGACATATCACGGGTTGAGTTTGCCTCGTTTGCCAAAACGAACAGCACCTTTCCAAGGTGAGACTTTGAGTAGCACTCGATCCCCAACCTGGAACTCGAGTGGTTTTATGCGCTTATCAGCGTAGCTTTTCTGACGGTCACGAGCTGCCGCCATTCGTTGTTGTATCTGAACAATCCTTTCTGTTGTATTTACTACAAGCTCTGGGCCAGGGATTTGGCTGTCACCTACTTCTGCCCAACAAAGAGGTGATCGGCACTTTCGTCCGTACAATGCCTCGAACGGAGCAGCCTGGTTGCTGGTGTGGTAACTGTTGTTATACGAAAACTCCACTAAAGGTAGATGCCGCTCCCAGCCGTTACCAAGGTTGATTACACATGCCCGAAGTATGTCTTCAAGAGTTTGGATGGTGCGTTCAGTCTGCCCATCCGTATGTGGATGATATGCGGTGCTCATGTCTAGACGTGAGCCAAAGGATTTGTGCATCACTTGCCACAAATCAGATGCAAATCGTGGGTCGCGATCAGAGATAATGGGGGTTGACACCCCGTGCCTAGCAACCGCTTCTTTCGGGTAGGTGACTGCAAGTGTAGAAGACTTATCTGCCTCCTTGATGACTAGAAAGTGTGCTGGTTATGTGAGGTAATCAACGATCCTCAAGTTGTAAGTAGGCTAGTGACCGAATCCATGGCAGCTTGTTTTCGCTTTTGATATAGGCGTTTCTGGTTGTTAACACTTCACTTTGGCTTTCCCTCAAGTCAAACACCATTCCCATACCTAGCTAGGTGGGCCTTCATGCCCGATTACCAGTCAAGGTTTATAGTTCCATCCAGTGATGTCAATGTATGCTTTAGCTCTTCCGAACAACGGTACATGGGAGGCCCTTGCGGTCGGTCTAAATAACGTATCTGGTACCGTCCAAGTGATGCCTCCATCCAAAAATCCCAAAACCACTATTTTCACCGCCAGTCGTGTGTGTCGCGCAGTTCCTCTTTGACACTCATCATGTATGTCATCACTCTCTTGTGTTGCGTCGATGTGCAGCTGGGACTCTGATTCGGATCATAAGGATAAAACACTGAGTCACCCGCACCCCCAGGTAAAACGATGCTCAGAGCATTGCAGAGTCGGGATTCGAAAGCTGAAAGGACGTCCTCCTGTTCTGTCCTTCACGAACATATCACCCTGCTGTGCTAGAGAGATTTGGGCTGCTCTACCTGCGAAAATCCTGTGATTTATCTGTAATAGTATCAAGTGAGACCAAGGAATTGCTGTGTCCACGATGGATTCTTTGGTGTCGATCAGTTTCCCACCAAGACGGATTTTAGCGAGATCTACGTGCATTCCCACTTTGCTGATTATATAACCAAAAGGTACATCTCGAACCCATAAATTACATTTAACAAGACTTTAAGCGGAGTGGCTCCTCTCTCAGGAGTTCTAAAATAAGATATAAATGCCACCCATGGCGTTCCGTTCTCCTGGTCAGGATTCAGAATGTTGTCAATAAATGCGGTCGATTCATGCGATTCCCTGAAGCTGCTGGTGTGTTGGTCAATTCAATGGTCATGGTGTATAACGTTGAAATGGCGGCAATACATTCGATATGTTGTTCTAAGAGCATTCTCCCCTTGGATTCCCATCTGTCGATAGTTCGTTCACTAGCCAATTCCCGAATGGAAGCTTGTTCCTCGCAGTTGGTCGACGGGTTGTCAATACGTGGTTGAGGCAAACGGTTCTTAACTGTCACCTTGTTAAGTTCTCGATAATCAGTACACATACGAAAAGGCTTCTCTTCATGGGTATAGAGAGGGCTCCTTAAAGCGAATAATCCTATTCGATAGTTCCTGTAGTTGGTTAAACAGCTCCTGCAACCTTCCTGGTGCAAAACGGTAAGGAGTACGAGTAGTTAGAACTGCCTCCGGCGCGAGGTCAAACTGAGTTCCTTCTTAACAGTTGTAGAGATGATCCTGGAAGTTTCCTCTAGCAGCACATGGAGTGTAATCACGAACAGCTGGTGGATCCTCGATCCTCTTTTCCTAACCTTGCATCTATAACGGTTGCCACATAGCGGGGTAATCCCTCCCTAGGCACTCCTGGCTCTTAATGCTGACACTCCACTAACCATTGCGCCACCCAGACGCATTAGTACAGGTAACAAATCCTCCCCGAAGGAAAGGGATACATAGAATTTGTCTCCTCACGGGGTACATCTATCAAAAAAAATAACTAAAGGAAGGTCGATGTCGATCATTTGTCCTACAAGGTCGTGTTTGCATCTCAACGATCATATCAGGTTTCCATTGTCTAGCCATCAGCCGATTCCTCAGCAGGTTCAACTCCTAGGAGCATCAGGGTCAAACGGAACAGAGACGAAGCGGGTTGCTACTCATACTAACTACCATGTCGTTAAAGCCCTGACGTCGCCCACGCCAATTCTAAATGCCCTTCCAAGAGCACCATTCCTGGTGTTGCTGTTTCCGTTACTAAGGTTCCAAGTACTGTCGTTGTTCCTTTGATCGTTGACCTCTTAACTTAACTACGGCCAAACCATGATGTAGGCACCTTTATTTCCTTACTGTAGGTTAAGGTTGCGAATACCTTGTTGTCGTTATGACTGCTGCTCCCAATGTCGTTACTCGAAACGAAGCCCTACGATTCTTCACCATCATTGTCCATCTTTTCAAATTTTGAGCCACGTCCTAAAGCGCTACTCACGGTGCTGACAGTTACGCATACCCCACTAAAGTCAATTATCATCACTTATGTCTCGATTGATTCGTAAGAGTTGGCTCCCATGGGTCGCTGACAAGGGTTAAGGATTCGATTGAAGCCAATTCGGTGGTGCTCATTGCCGGAAATCAGGGTCGTCAAAGTACCGAGGTCGGTAAAGTACTACGCTCAACCTCCTGTCCATCGATGTTGCAAGTTGTTCGAGTAATACACAGTATGTTGCGGGGGTGTTGCAGAAGTGATCACACTTCAGGATCTAAGGCGTCAATACATGAGTTCCAGCAAACGAAGAGGAGTAAGAAATGTATCGATCAATCATTCGACGCTGCGACATCCAACACAGGGACGTTCGTATAAGCACCTAACATTCTACACGGTTCGCTAAGTGTTCAGATGGGTGTTTAGGTAATACTCAATAGCATCGAGATTCAAAAGGATCCATAGAGGAACGAAAAGTTCACGTTCGAGTAGGGGACAATCACTGCTATGACCCCTATAGGTTTGTTATGTTTCACATCAGTCTAATAACGGAACGAAACCCCTTTTTCCACTTGCTAAGGCTCACTGGGACTCGCATGCACCCCACATTATTATTATGTGTGCACCCACAACAATATTGCGATTTGCATGCTCATCTCAGTTCCTCCTAACTCATGTCAAATGGAGGTCGTCAAGGTAATAAGATCACAAAAATCCAAGAACCATGGCATACTATCAACGCATCATAAGGTAAGCAAGCAATCCATGCCATCATGCTATAGTGATGAGTGTGTGTTCGTATGTTTCGTCATAAACAAATGTGTACTAGTCACGTAATGTATGCAATAAGTAAGAAAAACGAACCTTGCAATCTGGAGCTGAGTGTCATGGTCGTATTCACGTTTTCAGAGGTGTTCGGTTATAGTCTGGTTTTAAAAAACATTTTCCCCTTTTTAAAACCAAGTTCACTATAACCAATGGCTCTGATACCAATCTGTCACACCCCCAAAATCCACATGCGGAGCACCACCGCTTGGAGGCGTGACTGACCAGGATCTTAGCCACCAATCACATTGAACTCATGCGTATATTTCAATAAAACTTTCATTCAATAACAATAAGTGTTACACGTTACAATATTTCACAGTTTACAGCGGAAGCATATTTAATTCGTTAAGTGTTTATAAACCACATATAAAAGCTCTTAGTCTTGTGTTGCATATTTAATTCGTTAAGTGTTTATAAACCACATATCCCTGTTTCCCAAACCTTCTCAATAATTAGTGGGGGCTTCCCATGTGAATTACCAGACCGTACCATATCGACTACTACGAAAATAAGTTGTGCCCTAAGTCAATGTCTATCATCATTGACCCTTTGTCTTTAGTCCATTAGTACACGCCCATTCGAACGACACGATGTGAGGTTTGTTAGACCTAATAGCGCTATCAACTAATGACCCGCTCGCCATCGGCCTCGGCGATTAAGTCAATATAAAATGAGGGACTTCATGATAGAGTTTTGGTCCAGTGTGTTTAATCTTGTTGTCCTACCCAAGGAGGACGAACGTACGTACTCTACCCAAGGACAATACACGAGGTTTAGTCTTGGCATCCTTCCCATGGAGGATGGCTGTACATATCCTACCCAAGGAGAATATGTAGTTTCCGTTTTAGTTCTTTAACCCATTCCCAACCCTTGGGAATCCCGTGCCTTGTAGAAAGTGTGAACTCACCTTGGTTTGCTCGGTATGACTAGTTACTTTGTTTACGTTTACAGTTGGTCAACCAGATCCTAGCATAGTTACCAATGGTAATCAGATTATATGCACATAAGTCATGTATTCCACATTCACATTACGCAAATAGTGGACACATAACCAGCAGTTAAATCTCATGCACTTTATAATACAGGTTCATGTTCTCAATAATGGTTACCAATACCAGTCAGTTTCATGTAAACATAAAACATGTGTCCTTTGCATTTATTTCACGGATTACAAATAAACAACATGTATATTATTACGTAGATCATAGCGAGTAGTTGGGTCTAAAAACAACACAAGTTCATATCACACCACATCACCAGTGCTTTGGTTTACATTCAAGTACACACGCTAATTGTGACAAGTAGATATGCATCATAATTTAACCGATTATCTTATGTAATTATCTAAACACACAATAATGGCCGACAACTGTTTAGAGCATTCAAATTATTATTGGACCGATTATATTGATTAAATGGACTGACCAATTCATTCACGTGGTCTGATGCAGACCAACAACACCAATTTTTTAAATTACACTTCACAATTAAACTTCACATTCTGATATCACCAACATTCACATCATAAACACCGTGAACCATACCAACACATTGTAAATATTCACATAATAAATAAACCATTCATCACACAAGCCCCTGATTCGGGTACCAGTTACCCAACCCAACGGCCCACTTACCTTTCTCCATCCGAGTGTGTGTGGGTGTGCGGCCAAACACCTTATCCGCTTAGGTAGTGGCCCAATGTACTTGTGCAGTTCAATTATGGATGTGTGACAGGTGATTATGTGCATGGTTAATTCATTATTAATTTAGAGGATCCCTCAATTGCTAACCCACATAACCATACATAAAACTATTAATCAAACCCCCCCCCCCCACTTATATTACGAAATACCAGCTCATGCACATCAACACATATTATTTATTCCATGTAATCATAACACACAAGGTACATATAAATATCTCATGCACCACTTCAAATTTCGATGCCATTAGTTTATTACAATTAGCAATTATCAAATTCCCATCATCACTTTGCACATGATACCTACTAGGATTCTAGGTCATGATTTCAACCACTGAGTATCACACATCACAATAAAGCATAACCACTCATTAATAGTGCATGATTTTTATATCATGAGCCACATGTTGCAACCATACGTATGCATATCATCAACACTTATTCATAACTCAAACAACTATTTCAATTTCTTTGATTTAGGTTAACAGTTTATCGATCTCATAAGAATTATGTAAATAACACCAACTATTAGCATGTTAACTAGAATCCTAGATCAGCAGCCCATATCACAACAAACATGATCGACATAATTATTAACCTTTTAACATCACAATTTATTTTGTTACAAGATCTATTGCAATCCCACATCACGTAACGCTTCTAACAGTCAGTTTAATATAAGTTTGTTTCTTACCAATATTTGCTAACATGAAACCCTAAGCATTGTTTAACATGCAAGAACATAACATAACATAATCTTTCTCACGTTTAAGATCAAACATATAATGCACATAAACACAATCATCCATTTAGAATAAGCATGTATCTACTAACCCACAAGACAAAAATCGACAGGTTGATGTCTTCGAAGAGGGGGGGGGGGGGGTTTCTCCTGCCTTACGCACACTTGAAAGAATAGGGGTGTTTAGGGTTTGCAACTAATTGCCATACATTGCACTTAACTTACGTATAAAAGGAGGAAAGGAATTTGGGCCGGAGAATAACAAACATACAGAAATAGTTTAGTGAGTTGGGCCGATTTCTTTGTGCATGAATATGGATATCTAACATCCAGAAACAGTTTAGTGGCGGCCCAATGGTACATGTTACAAGTGCGGCCCACTTGTGTAAAATAGTTCGCGGCCCAACCAATTGGTTCTCTAAATTAGTTGAACGATACAAAAGCATTTACAATTTCATGTATAGCTAATTAGTTGAACACACGTAATCATAAGCATATAAACATAGAGACACACGCAAAAAGTTGTGGGGTTTTCAAGCAAATGCTAACCTTAATTATCCGGGTTGTCACAGGTTTTCTGTCTAAGGCTAGAGTGTTCGTACAAATCCACATAATCGGACTAGTCACGCTTACCTGGGAACTCTTGGGGTGAGTGTCCACTTATAGGCTAAAGCATGTCTTCACGATACATTGTATTGACCCATTTACTTTGATTAGTCACTGTGTGTCATTTGTTTGTTCAAGGTAATGAACGAATGATCGCCTTCCTTTTGTTTTGTCGATGTTTTCAATACCTCTTTTGTTTATCCAATTGTCGATCTCACTCGTTTCTCATGTTTCCTTGTTCTTTTTAGAATATGCCTCCTCGACGAGATGCACAACCTCAAACTAACGCCGAAATCACAGCCCTTGTCGCTCAGCAAATGGCTGCTGTGATTCTTAATATAATAACCCAGATCAATCAAGCAAACAACAATAATAACAACAATGCTCAGTGTAGTTTCAAAACGTTTAATTCGGCTAAACCACTAAAGTTTTCTGGGTCTCAAGGAGCAATTACTCTCCCACAATGGTTCGAGAGTCTGGAGAGCACATTTAGACATGTTCAGTGTCCGAATGAATGAAAGGTTGAGTTTGCATCCAGTGTTTTTGAGAAGCGTGCTCTTACATGGTGGAACGGTGTGGCGCGTGATAGTGGTGTCGATGTGTCAATGACACAAACTGGGGAAGAGCTTAGAGCTCTCATGATGAAAGAGTTCTGTCCCCATCCCGAGATAAGGGCTTTGGAACGAGAATTTGACGATCTAAAACAAGATGGGGGAGAACACTGTGCTTATACGAATCGTTATGAGGAGCTAAGTTTGTTGTGTCCTACTATGGTTACCACGTTGGAGAAAGTGATTGAGAGGTATATCGATGGTTTGCCCGATTCGGTGCAAGACATTGTAACTGGTAGTAATCCTACCACTGTTCGTCAGGCAATCAAATTGGCTGCAACCCTGACTGAGTCTCAAGTCAGGAAGGGTAAACTGACCCGCAAGGGGGATAAAAAGCAGTTGACCGACACTGTTCAAGACAAGGGTAAGGGTAAGAAGAAAGGCGAGTCATCAAGGAGATCGAGGAAGCGAAAGGCTTCCCAAAACTTTGCTGTCACTACACAAAATGCTCAAAACCCACCAGCTCAACCTCCTGCAAAGAAACAATATGTTGGTACTGCACCACACTGCAATAGGTGCAATGGTCATCATGTGGCACATCAAGCTTGTAAACAGTGCACCATTTGTGGTAAACTCGGGCATACGGCCAACATTTGTCGTTTGGGTCAAAATCAAGCTGTTCAGAACCAAGCTCCAGTTCAGGGGAATGCAACTAGATTTCCACCTAGCTCGTGTTATAATTGCGGAGAAATGGGTCATTTCCGCAACAATTGTCCGAGGCTCGCAAACTTGAATGCCAACGTGAATGCAAATCCCGCTCGTGGACGAGCGTATAATTTGAATGCAAACGAGGCTCGTGCTGACAACGAGGTTGTCAAGGGTACGTTCCTTGTTAACCATCAACCTGCATCTGTTCTTTTCGATTCTGGCGCCGATATAAGTTTTGCATCGTTATCATTTGAGCCTTTACTTGCGTTACCTAGAACTAAACTAAGGAAACCCTTATCTGTCGAAGTTGCTACTGGTAAACCACTCGTACTCGATTCTGTTATTCACGATTGTCAACTGAACCTCGATAACCATCTTTTTCCTATTGACCTCACACCGATGCAACTTGGGAGTTTCGACATTATCATAGGGATGGACCGGTTAACTAAGTTTCATGCTGAGGTGGTTTGTTTCGATAAGATTGTTCGTATTCGTCTTTCGTCTGGTGAAGTCCAAGAGGTTCGTGGCGAGAAACCATCTGGAGGTTTAAAACTCATGTCGTCTACGAAAGCTCAAAGTTATTTACGAAAAGGATATGTAGCTTTTCTGGCACATGTCACCGAGGAGAAAGCCAAGAGCAAGTGTATTCAATATATTCCGATTGTTCACGATTATCCAGAGTTATTTCCTGATGAACTGCCTGGTTTGCCTCCAGTTCGTCAAGTCGAGTTTCATATTGATCTTGTACCCAATGCTAACCCGATTGCGAAAGCACCTTATCGTCTTGCACCGTCTAAAATGCAAGAGTTATCAAAACAGCTTCAAGAGCTATCTGATAAAGAATTCATCCGACCGAGTTATTCACCTTGGGGCACTCCAGTCCTGTTTGTGAAAAAGAAAGATGGGTCGTTTCGAATGTGCATCGATTATCTTGAGCTTAACAAGCTTACCATCAAGAACCGATATCCCCTACCACGAATTGATGATCTTTTTGATCAATTGCAAGGTGCTACATGTTTTTCTAAGATCGATCTGCGTTCTGGGTATCATCAGCTTCGTGTACTCGAAGAAGATATTCCCAAGACTGCTTTCCGTACGAGATATGGTCACTACGAGTTCACTATCATGCCTTTTGGTTTAACAAATGCCCCAACTATTTTCATGGACTTAATGAATAGGGTTTGTAAACCTTATTTAGACAAGTTCATCATTGTATTTATTGACGACACTCTTATTTATTCAAAGTCTCGAGCCGATCACGAACAACACCTTCGTCTGACACTGGAACTCCTGAAGAAGGAAAAACTTTTTGCCAAGTTCTCCAAGTGTGAATTCTGGCTTAAGGAAGTTCAGTTTTTGGGTCATATTGTTAACGAGCAGGGTATTCATGTGGATCCTTCCAAAATAGCTGCTATTAAGGATTGGAACACACCTACGACACCCACATAAGTTCGTTCTTTTTTTGGTCTTGCTGGATATTATTGACAATTCATTTCGAATTTCTCAAAGATCGCGCTTCCTCTCACTGCTTTGACTCAAAAGAATAAGCCTTTTGAGTGGGGACCTAAACAAGAAGAAGTTTTCCAAACACTGAAACGAAAACTCTGTGATGCTCCTGTCTTATCATTGCCCGATGGAAACGATGATTTTGTTGTCTATTGTGACGCATCGAATCTAGGCCTTGGTTTTGTTCTTTTGCAACGAGGTAAATTTATAGCTTATGCGTCATGACAATTGAAAATCTACAAGAAGAACTACACGACTCATGATCTTGAGTTAGGTGCTGTGGTTTTTGCACTCAAAATTTGGAGACACTATCTTTATGGCACGAAATATGTGGTTTTCACAGACCACAAAAGTTTCCAACATATTCTTAATCAGAAGGAGCTGAACATGAGACAACGACGCTGGGTTGAACTCTTGAACGATTACGATTGCGAGATTCGCTACCGTCCTATTAAGGAGAATGTTGTAGCCGATGCACTAATTCGAAAGGAACGAGCCAAGCTTCATTCTGTTCACACTCTATCCGATATTCAAACTCATGTCTCTCAAGCTCAACGTACTTGTGCTACACAAAATTTGATGGGGAAGGAATTACCACGTCAACTTGAGCTTAAACTCGAAACGAAAGACGATGGGTTACTCTATTTTAAGGGTCGTTTGTGGATCCCGAAACAAAACGATCTTCGCACGTTAGTGATGGACGAATCTCATAAGTCTCGATATTCTATCCATTCTGGTGCTGAGAAAATGTACAAGGATCTTCGTACTAAGTACTGGTGGCCTTGTATTAAGAAGGATATTACCTTGTATGTATCGAAATGCCTAACTTGTCTCAAAGTCAAGGCTAAACATCAACGACCATTCGGTTTGCTTGTACAACAAGAGATACCGGTATGGAAGTGGGAGAACATTGCGATGGATCTCATCACTAAGTTACAGTGTACATCTAGAGGTCATGATGCTATTTGGGTTATCATTGATCGATTAACGAAGTCATCTCATTTTATACCAATTCGCGAGGATCTATCTTCTGATAAACTTGCCAAGATTTATGTTGATGAGATTGTATCTCGACATGGTGTTCCTTTGGATATCATATCTGATCGTGATGCTCGGTTTTCATCTCATTTTGGGAAAACCATGCAATCTACTATGGGAACCCAACTAAATCTAAGCGCTGCTTATCATCCCCAAACAGATGGATAATCCGAGAGAACGATACAAACATTGGAGGATATGCTTAGAGCATGTGTGATAGACTTTGGTGGTAATTGGGATTCTCATCTACCGTTGATCGAGTTCTCTTACAACAACAGTTATCATGCTAGCATCAATATGGCACCGTTCGAAGCTTTATACGGTCGAAAATGTCGTTCACCTGTCTGTTGGTGTGACAACTGCCACTTTCTGGTAATTTACGTACATTTAAAGCAATGATTTACATTATACAAATATGTGTTTGAATATCCGAATTGCTTGATTACATGATATACATCTTAGAACACTTATGGAATACTCATTTATGATGCACATGATGCACATTATTCATTTTTATTGGTTACATTTGAAATAGTGTAAACAATGCATCGAAACAACTAGAGTAGTACCTAGTAAACTAGTGTGCTGACGAAAACTCAGGATCCGCATAAACCATCTAAATGACATCTTTAGGACTCAGACGAAAGTCCAACATCAAATATACATTAAACCTTAATTGAAATGCAAGGGTTTGGTCTAATACTTTCCCAATGTCCGGTAGCACTAGAAACTGCCTAAAAAGCGCTAAAAGTTACCATTTCAATAATTTTTCCGCAAAATTCAGCATTGGTGTTTTTATTACAAGATGCAAAAGTGTTGTTTAAACACATATTTCATATCAAAATACATAGGGAATATCATTTATATACATAACCGATTTTTTTCCTACAACTTTCATATGTTAACCTTTCGACTATCTACTTGCGGAACGAGCGTTAAACGACTATCCGAACTATATTTTAACATAGATTGCAAATTAGTGAATATTATTTTTGGTCAAATAAAGCTTATTTATGACCATTATTGATCATGAATCATCTCGAAAAATTGCAAAAACTTAAACACCTAAACACTTAACCATTTTACCTCATTTTGAACCATGAGAATTTACTAACACTTTGAAAAAAATACAAGACCCACCCCTCCCTCATATTCACGTTTTTAAGGGGTCCCACACTCTAATTTTGATGTTAAATATCTAGATATTTTGATTGAATTGCAAGTGGATAAGTTAGTGGATGATTATAACATTAAATCTCATAAGTTACTAGCATTTTATCCTCACATTTCACCTTATTCTACACACACTTAAGAATAATCTTTCAACCTTCATCTTTTTCACCAAGAACACCATAAAAACCCATTTAAATTTTATCACATCTTGATGATCAACATGGAGTTTCATGGAGCTTAAGGTGATCTAAAGCATTTGCAAGTTAAAGGAAGTGTATTCATCCATTCAAGAGCCTTAAATCATCAAGATCTTCATCTTTGTATTTCTTAATCATCCTCCAAGATCATCCCTAGCCAAGTGCTAGAAGTAAGCTTCAAGATCTATTTTTTTTATATATACTTATATTATGTTTATGATTGTTATTATAGCTAATAAATAACTAAATAATCATACATAATAAACATGAAAAATACAAAGAAGCAAAACTAATAATCATGATATATTTATGTTGGTTTATATTGTGATCTAAGACTTGTTATATGCATATTCGATCTTTTTATGATGATTATGTTATAAATAAATTGTTAGAGGATGTTTTAAAAATACGATCTAACAATTATACATGTTTATGTTAAAGGGTTTTTAACATAAAGGTTTAAAGGGATGATCATAACATTTGATCTTGTGAAAGTATTTGAGGTTTTTCACTAAAAACAATACTTTTACAAGATTATAAAAAGTAACATACAACTTGAGATTTTTTATAAAAGTTGTTAAAACTAGAATTAAACTTGGTTTTTGAACTAGTTAGCATATGTTATGATCATGTATAAAATCCTACATGATTTTGAGATCATCTTAATGAGGTTATGTTATAAATCTCATGTGTTTTTTTTTTAGAAATGATATGAGAAATTGTTGATGATTTGAAAAGAAAATGATATGTAAATAAACATGGCAAAGTTCATATTACAAAGGAACTATGGACAACTTTTCTTAGAAATCATATGTTAGAAAAACTATCATTTTTTTACAAAGTCTTTACAAGATTAGAAAGTTGGTCTTTCTAAACATAAAAATTGACATAAATATATATTTTGGTAAAATACATATTTATTGAACATATCAAGTATGTGCTATGTGTTATTATTTGTATTAGTTATATATAAAAGTTAGAGACTTGATAACAATGACACAAATAAATACAAGACATACTTACAACTAAAGACTTACAAGAATACATATAGACACACTTGAAAACAACTTATGGACTCCGAGCTTTCGGACACAACTTATGGTCAAAACGGACGACAGGCGAATCTATAAACATATCGCCAATCTGAGGACTTACGACGACGTATAGGCGATCTTTCGACGCGGACACAAAATTTACGTTACCATTAACAAAACTCGGACATTTTGAAACTTATAAAAACTATTATGTTTTTATTAACTAAAAAAAGTATACTTAGTTATTTTTATAAAAATGAAAGACTTATACTTTCAAATGGGCTTACACTTCTTAAAGGGCTAGTTTATACAAATGGTCTATCTTTTACAAATGGGCTATTATTTATAAATGGGCTTAACCTCATAATGGGCTTATCAAGCATATGGGCCAAGGCCCAATAACATTAAGCCCAATACTATTGAGGCCCAACACTATTGAAGCCCAACACTATTAAGGCCCAACACTATTGAGGCCCAACGCTATTGAGGCCCAACACTATTTAGGCCCAATACTATTTAGGCTCAGTACTATTTAGGCCCAATAACATGAATTCTTGGATTAAGCCCAATGACTTATAATTGAAAAAAAAACACAATTATACAATTTACTTATACGAGACACGAAATCAAGAAGACAAGACCCGATGATACAACTCACAAGATACAAGATTACATATATATATATATATATATATATATATATATATATATATATATATTTGGTGAAATATATATATAACAGTTTAACAATTCATACATCTAATACATAGTTCAACGAACAACAAAGACATACAAGTCTTACACATATTTAAGACACAAGACTTGTTCTCAAGTCATTTACAAGGACCGAAGTGTCTAACAAATATAAGGACATTTGTAGGTCGCAACATTGTTCAAGACGACCGTACGTCAGATCCCAGTTAGTTACTATTCACGGACGCAATTCTGTGAGTTCATGTCCCCTATTCATTTTAAATGTTTTACAATTTTACAACTATCGGGGAAAATACATGTTTATAGTATGATAAGTCATGGAATGAAACACCTTAGATCATGTGCGATTAGGGTCATACATCTAAGCACCATTAATCCAGTTTGGACCTAGGTACAGAGGGTTAGATCTAATGGGTTTTGGCGAGCCCCACTCTTGGTCGTGGACCCATACAGAAGAGTGCGTTTGTGTCCCAGTCGATAGTAGTCGACATGAAATCGTCTAGGTTTGGATTGCTTCCTAATTCGTCACACATATTAATGTCCTCGCGAAACATTAATGATCAACGATTTCATTGACGCTTTACATACTACATTATTACATACAGATACATCTTATACAACTCACATTTTATGGATACAATTTATACAACTCACATTTTATGGATACATTTTATACAACTCACATTTTACAGATACATTTTATACATCTCACATTTTACAGATACATTTTATACAACTCACATTTACAGATACATCTTATACAACTAAACTGCATGAACTCGCCAACTTTTGTTGATGTTTTCAAACTTAACATGTATTTCAGGAAATTAGTGGACCATGCGGACATTTCAGTCAAGGAAAGCAAGTATCAAGACTCCATGCCACCATTTAAAGGGTTTGCCCGTTATATACCGCCTCTTTGCGGTAATATAGTGGTCAAAGCCTTGACATTTTAAGACTTACATTTTGATGTATAAAACAATGACAATTTATTTTCATTTGATGGTTTGTAACCAATACATTTAACTTATGTTGCGTTCTTTTGAAACGATTATGACAATGGCATTGGAGCTTGTTTTTATTCATTTAGTATGTTCACTTATATTGTTATGCAATGAGAACCGATCAGATCACACCTCGCGCTTCCGCTATGAGCGGGTGTGACAGTTGGAATGAGATCGGTGAAGCTCAACTTACTGGACCTGAGCTCATTCTGGAAACAACAGGTAAAATTAAGAAAATTCGCGATAATCTTCTGACAGCTAGAAGCCGTCAAAAGAGTTATGCGGCTATGCGACGCAAGCCCTTGGAATTTCAAGTCGGAGACCGTGTCCTACTCAAGGTATCCCCTTGGAAGGGAGTGGTGAGATTTGGAAAGAAAGGAAAACTTGCACCACGATATGTTGGACCATTTAAGATTGTTGAAAGAATTGGAAAGGTTGCCTATCGACTAGAGCTACCTCCTGAACTTGGGAATATTCACCCAACATTCCATGTGTCCAATTTGCGAAAGTGTTTAGCCGATACTAATCTTCATATTCCACTCGACGAAATTCAAGTTGATGAAACGATGCACTTTGTCGAGAAACCTGTGGAGATAATGGACCGTGCAGTCAGGCAATTGAAGAACAAGCAAATACGATTGGTCAAAGTTTGCTGGGAGTCTAAACGTGGCCTAGAGTTTACTTGGGAACGTGAGGATCAAATGAAAGGGAAATATCCACATTTGTTTTCACAAGTTTCCTCTAGTTAAAATTTCGGGACGAAATTTCCTAAAGTAGGGGAGACTGTGACAACTGTGCTCTGTAAACAATGTACGATGTAAAACAATATCAATTATCAATAAAACGATATGCTTTGGCGTTAATATTTGTGTATTTGTGTTTGACGATTTTACGATTTGATTCTAGTTCGATTTCAAGCTTTAAATCGCTTTCTAGAAAGTTATACGCAAACTGATGCGTAAATGTAATCAGTTTAATACGAAAAACACTCCAAAACAGTGATATAGGCTTAACATACCTTAAATAACCTTTACATAACTTAGAAATAAGTTTTGGAGGGTTTTGGTGTGTCGAAAACAAGTTTATTCGATCGTAGGGACTATTTGTGTCAAACTGTGAAACTATGCCGATTCATATAGTAACGAACATTCTGAAACTTGATCATAAGTTAAACGTACCTTAAATATCCTTTACATAGCTTAGAAATAGGCTTTGAGGGGTTTAATGCGCAAAAATAAACTTATTTGATCAACAGGGACTAAAAGCGTCAAAAAGTGCATAAGTTTACATTTTCGCGCATTTTCGCGCATATTTTAGTGATTGGAATGCAAAAATACCATTTGTCATGTAATTTGGATCGTTTTCGCGTCCGTTCGAGTTTTCATCGTAATTAACCGAATAACGCACCCGTAAGACCAAACGAACTGACATCTGAGATAATTTCAAGCATGTTTCAAGTCCCCTATACTTTAACTCCATTGTTGAGCTTTGAAATTGGGTTAACGGGGCTTAAACACGTCGAAAATGGCTTAAACATGCTGAAGGGACCATTTTTGCCATTTTTCGAAACTTTCTGGATTTGGGGAGTGCTAGCGTCGCGCGAACCCAATAGGGTGTTGCTATGGCGGCACGCGAGCCCCTCATTTTGACAGAAAACCTGTTTTCAGCAACCAACTTGAATTTGGGGGTCTTTTATGCAACTTTCTCAATACTATGAACTGGTTTTAGAGCTCCCATTGTATACTAAACCATGTTCCACAAGTGTATGGTTAGGATTCAACCTTGATTCTTGCAAAAACACTTGTCAAGATCCTAAGAATCCAAGTTTACTATAAATAGAAGTGGGTTCTTCACTTCATTCCTCACAATTTGATCTCAATTCTGCTCTAAGTTGAAGCTCTCACTTGTGAAGCTTCATACCTGAGTATTTTGAGTTCAAATCTTCATTGCTTGGACCTTTTGTAAGCTTCTTTCATGCTTTTTATGCTTTTCAAGCATGAAAGTCAAACATTGTTTGACTTTCTGCTTTGACCATGAATTGATCAACACAAAGTTCGTTTGAACTTTGCAACGTGAGCGTAATCATGATGGTTATAGTCCCTTGTGACTATACCTACTGATTACCACGTTGATTAGTCGAAGTGACGAGTCAAAGTTTCGGTCAAAATACGTGTTTATGCGTATTTTGCAACGAAGCTATTTTCGGGTATCAAAACACTTTGTTTTGGTATCAAACCTGTTTTCTAACTTAGTTAAACATGTTTTAACATGTTTAACTCGTCACTTTTAGTCTAGTGCTTGTTTAGGGTCGTAAGTCAAGCGGTCTTGACAACCGCTTAGACTTTTGAACCCGACCCATTTGGTCGATCGTTAGGATCCGACCAAGCATATTTTGTGACCATAGTTGTATGGGGAATAACCTTCCGAGGTTATACCTTATGGTCACTTAGTTTAATTAGTTGTATGATAGGTAGTTTATATGCCTTAGGAAAATGACCAAAATGCCCTTTTCATGCATAATTTAATTTTAAGCTATGTAACCTAAATTTTGTCACTTAAACTGATTATGCAACATATTTAAACATGTTAGGGCATATAATACTTGTCATAGGACTAGTTAGGCGTCTCAAATGCGCATTTACGCGAACGACGCGTTTAAGTAGCATAAGCTACCTTAATGGGTCGTTACGGGTCGTAAGCACTTAAGATAGGTTCCGATTTAGAATGTAGGCTTTGTTAAACTATATCATATGAGTTCCAATACTCATTTGGTTTACGAGACCTCATTCTACCCGATCTTCCAATTTAGGTGTCGATTTATTAACTAGCGATCCGATTACTAGGTGCTACTTGATTTCCTTGGTTTGCTCGAGCTTTGTTAGTTCACTAAATCAAGGATACCTTGCACTACGAAGTGAGTACATAGTTCCCCTATTTCACAGTTTTCAATTGTTTTGGGGTGATTCATATGCGTTAAACGATTTCGATGCTTACAACGATGATTTCAGAAACAAATACTATGGTTTATATTAAACATAACGATTTCGATAATGTGAACGAACTTGTTGGACGTATTTACATAACGAATGACATTCATTAGCTTTGGCCGAGCCGACCAGTATTAGGTTATGGTACCATAGGATCTGATAAATCCCGTTATCGGACTACCACCATGGTTATGTATGGGGGTTATGTGGGTAACGACTGAACCTGATGATTGTTAACTTACCCTTTGGTGGTTTGTTAATACGAGCTGAACGATGGACGAGTTACGAAGGTTTGAATGTTATAAGCGAGACGACCAAAAGTTAGATTTCACAATTAAGACGAGAACGATTTTGAACGATTGAACGATTGAATGATTATGAACGATTATGAACGATTTGGAACGATTTGAACGATTTAAACAAATGAACGATGGTCTATTACATGAACGAGTTAAACGATTTAAACGATGGGTTTTGGTATGTGATTAGATAACGGGACGGGTGTAATGTGATAAAAGCATGGTAGATACGCCGCTGGTACTTCTTATATATAAGTGCTTTTATTATATTACATACCGTGGCGTTATTTAGTTCACTTGGACGAACGATTTTAAACGATGTCACACAACGAGGTTTACTCGATATAAACCATACGAGTTTTATTACGAGAACGATTTACGATTTGGTT
This sequence comes from Helianthus tuberosus, assembly GCA_030545235.1. Classification (NCBI taxonomy): domain Eukaryota; kingdom Viridiplantae; phylum Streptophyta; class Magnoliopsida; order Asterales; family Asteraceae; genus Helianthus; species Helianthus tuberosus. The sequence goes on along the minus strand of JARYGA010047268.1, from coordinate 16,852 downwards.
TACATAAACAAATGTTTTGGGTTAAGATTCATGGCATCGAGGGTTTATAACTATAACCAATCTGTTTTGACTTGGTTATTTATTTTACAATACAAATGTTTTACAAAACAAGGTTTTCCAATAACAACTCTTGTAGTTGTACGAGTTTTTGCAATATATATACGAGCCATGAATCTGATACTCTCACAAAACCTATGTGCTCGTCGGCATTTCTTTACTGACTTTATTTTTACATATGTTTCGGGTGGTGTTGAATGATGTTGATTGCTACTAGGATGCATGCTCACTTAGGACTGGACGAGGCCTTAGTGACTAAATAACATATGATAGACGATGTGATTGTGTTTTAACTTAATGTCAAGACAATGTTTAATGTTTAATGTGACACCTGTGTCACTTCAACCATCAAACAAATACCAAACCAATGAAATATTTTATTTCATACTTGGGATTTGTATAAACATGTGTATCATTTGAACATATCAATTCTTGTTCGATTTCGGGCTCTAATTCGCTTTCTGGAAGGTTATACGCGCCCTGATGCGTAAATATAACCAGTTTAATGCAACAAACACTCCAGAACAGTGACATAGGCTTAACATACCATAAATAACCTATACATAACTTAGAAATAAGTTTTGGAAGGTTTGGTATACCGAAATCAAGTTTATTCGCTTACAGGTACTAAATTTGACAAACTGCGAAAGTATGTCAATTTGTATTGTAACGGACATTCCGGAACTTGATTATAAGTTAAACACACCCTAAATATCCTTTATATAGCTTAGAAATAGGCTTTGAGGGGTTCGGTGTGCTAAAATAAACTTTATGCTCATTCAGGGACTAAAAGCGTCAAAAAGTGCATAAGTTTGCATTTTCGGCAATAACTTACGTTCTGAATACATCCAGACATCCAAAAATTTATGTAAGCATTAAAATATTTTATTTTAGTGTTTGGCATGAGAAAAATCCATTCGTCGCGCAATTTGGATCGTTTTTCGCGCTTATGCGCATTCCGTCGTAATTAAGCAAACATCGCGATTGTACGACCAAACAAACCGACATCCGACATATTTTCGAGCATGTTTCATGTCCACAATGTTTAGGCATCATTTTAGGGCCTTAAAGTTGGCTTGACGGGCCTTAAACATGTCGGAAATGGCTTTAAACACCAACAGGGACTGAAACTGTTATTATGCAAACTTGTTTCTGAACTGTAACTCCCAGGCGGCCCGCGTAAGATTCTGTACATGTTTACGCAGCCCACGTGGCCCTCCCAGATCTGCAAAAAATCTATTTTTCCAGCTGTTAACAGCTGTTATACTTTTGTAACCCACTTGCAAATGGTTTTTGACAAACAAGGGGCTTAATCTATGGGCTCTAATGGTTTTGTAAAACAATGGGCCCAAGTGGAGGGTCTAGATCAAAGCTCGTTTCCCGATAAACGATCCTAACGGTTCTAGCTTTCCTATATAAACCCCACCCCATTTGTTGCAACTCACAATTTGAATCTGATTCATGCTCTCTAAGTGGAAGTATATGCTTCCTACCTGAGAGAGAATCAGATCAAATACTTGTGGGAACCCTTTGTAAGTGTTCCTTCGTTCTTTTGTGCGTTTTTAGCTTGAAAGTCAAACTGCGTTTGACTTTCTACATTGACCAGTTTATGGTCAATGCGAAGTTCGTTTGAACTTCATAACGTGAGCGTAATCACGATGGTTATAGTCCCTAGTAACTATACCTACTGATTACCACGTTATCTAGGCTCAGTGACGAGTCGTAGTTTGGGCCAAAATACGTGTTCTTGCGTATTTTGTAACCAAACTACTCTAGGATATCAAAACATGTTTTCTAACTTGACTAAACATGTTCTAGCATGTTTAGCTCGTCACTTTTAGATTTGTGCTTGTTTAGGGTCGTAAGGGTAAGCGATCTAATCAATCGCTTATGCTTTCGAATCCGACCCATTTGGTCGATCATTAGGATCCGACCAAACACTTTGGGTGACCATAGTTGTATAGGGAATAACCATTCGAGGTTATACCTTGTGGTCACGTCGTTTAAGTAGTTGTATGATAAGTAGTTCTTATGCCTTAGGTAAATTACCAAAATACCCTTTTTGCACCAAAATTCCTTTTAAGCCTATGTAATATAACTTTTGACATCTTAACTGATTTAGCAACAATATTAAACATGTTAAGGCATATCTTACTTGTCATATGTGTCACACCCCGACCACATAAAACAACAAAGCGTGGCGGAAATGTCGGGGAGTGTTGTAACAGAATTATCGTTTCATAACCATGGATACAAAAAGTGTTTCGTTTTATTGATAATATTAAACATTAACATTGTTTTAACACATAACAAACAAGTTTTATATCGTCTATCATAGTTATTATGTCACTAAGGCCTCGTCCAGATCCTATGTGACGCATGCATCCTAGAACGTCATTCAAGCAACAACACCTGAAACATATGTAAAAACAAAGTCAGCAAAGAAATGCTGGCGAGTACATAGGTTTTGTAGGAGTATCGGAATCATGGCTTGTTTACATATATTGCAATACCTCGAAACCCTTGTTTTTAAAAAAGTGTACAATATTGCAACATGATTAACCAACTCAAATCAAGATGGTTATAATTTATAAAATTTCGTAGCCACGATTCTTAACCCAAAAGCTTTTTGTTTTAGAAAACCATCTTGTAAAACATCTCGTATAAACTCGTTAATAAAACTCGTATATTATTTCGAAAACATCTTTGAGTGACATCGTTTCAACATCGTTTACCCAAGTGAACTAAATAACGCCACGCTATGTAATATGTTGAAAACACTTATATATAAGAAGTGCCAGCGGCGTATCTACCAAGTTTTCAGCACATTACACCCGTCCCGCTATCTAAACACTAGCCAAAAACCAATCGTTTACCCAAATCGTTTAACATTGTCTCCAAATAGTTTCCAAATCGTTTACTCGTTTAAATCGTTTAGATCATCATCGTTTTAATTGTGAAAACTTATATATATGGTCATCTCGCTATTAACATTCAAACCTTCGTGACTCGACTACCTCGTTCCTCGCTTCTCGTATTAACAAACCCCCAAAGGGTAAGTTAATAATTTCAGATTCAGTCGTTACCCACAACACCCACACATAACCATGGGTATAGTGCAATAACGGGATTTGTCAGATCCTATGGTACCATAACCTAATACTGGTCGGTTCGGCCAAAATTAATGAATGTCATTCGTTATGTAACTACAACCAACAAGTTCGTTCACCTTATTGAAATCGTTATTAGTTTTGTATAAATCGTTCTATTCGTTTTTGAAATCATCGTTTAAACCTTGAAAACATTTTGTACATATAAATCACCCCAAAACAATTGAAAGTTGTAAAATAGGGGAACTATGTACTCACATGTAGTGCAAGGTATCCTCAATCAATAGTACTTCAACAAACTCGAGTAAACCAGAGAAATCAAGCAGCACCTAGTAATCGAACCACTAGTCAAACAACAGACGCCTAAATCGGAAGATCGGACTGAATGAGGTCTTGCAACCAAAATGAGTGTTGGAACTCATGTGATATGGTTTAACAAAGCCTACATCCTAAATCGGAACCTAACCTAAGTGCTTTCGACCCATCGCGACCCATTAAGGTAACTTATGCTACTTTAACTCGTCTTGCGCGCAAACGCGCGTTCGAGACGTCTAACTAGTCCTATGACAAGTATTATATGCCTATACAAGTTTAATCATGTTGTATAATCAGTTATGTGACAAAAGTTTAGGTTACATATGCTTAATTACCAATTATGCATGAAAAGGGCATTTTGGTCATTTACCTAAGGCATATAAACTACTTATCATACAACCATCTAAACTAGGTGACCATAAGGTATAACCTCGGAAGGTTATTCCCTATGCTACTATGGTCACCTATTGTGTTTGGTCAGATCCTAATGATCGACCAAACAGGTCGGGTTCGAAAGTCTAAGCGGTTGATTAGATCGCTTACCTTTACGACCCTATATAAGCACTAAACTAAAAGTGACGAGCTAAGCATGTTAAAACACGCTTAACTAAGTTAGAAAACAGGTTTTGATATCAAAACTAACGGTTTTGATATCAAAACTAACGGTTTTGATATCCTAAAGTAGTTTGGTTACAAAATACGCGTAAATGCGCATATTGGCCGAAACTTTGACTCGTCACTGAAATGGATGGGGTATATATAGGATTTCTAGAACCGTTAAGATCGTTCCTCGAAAACTGAGCTTTGATCTGGACCTTACATGTGTGCCCATGGTTTTCTAAAACCATGGGAGCCCCTAATATGGACTATGTTCATTGAATACCAGCCCATGGTTTTGCAAAACCATGGGTTAAAACCATCAACACTTCAAAATGGACTAGGTTCATTGAATCTGCCAGAAATTTCAAAAATGGTCACTGCACTTGTAAAACTTGATTTTTTGGCACTTTTAAGCCCCGTTAACCCCATTTCAAGGCTCTAAAATAAAGTTAAAGTATAGGGAACTTAAAATATGCTCAAAAACATCTCGGATGTCGGTTCGTTTGGTCATACGGTTGCGTTATTCGCTTAATTACGACGGAAGTCGTAACGAACGCAAAAACGATCCAAATTAAGCGACGAATGGAATTTTATCATGCCAAACACTAAAATAAAATATTTTAATGCTTACATAAATTTTTGGATGTCCGGATGTATTCAGAACGTAAGTTATGCGCGAAAATGCAAACTTATGCACTTTTTGACGCTTTTAGTCCCTGAATGAGCATAAAGTTTATTTTTGCATACCGAACCACTCAAAGCGTATTTCTAAGCTATGTAAAGGTTATTTAGGGTATGTTTAACTTATGATCCAGTTCCGGAATGTTCGTTACTATACAAATCGGCATAGTTTCACAGTTTGACACAAATAGTCCCTGCGATCGAACAAAGTTGATTTCGACACACCAAACCAATCAAAACTTATTTCTAAGTTATGTGGAGGTTATTTAGGGTATGTTTAGCCTATTTCACTATTCCGGAGTGTTTTTCGCGTTATACTGACTGCGTTTACGCACCAGTTTGAGTATAACCTTCCAGAACGCGATTTAAAGCTTGCAATCGGAACCGAATCGAATTGAAAAATCACCAAACACAATTACACATATAATAACAACAAAACACATATGATAACACCAAAGCACATTGTTTTATTAATAATCATCATTGTTTTACATCGTACATCGATTACAGAACACAGTTGTCATAGTCTCCCCTACTTTAGTAAATTTCGTCCCGAAATTTTAACTAGAGGAAGCTTGTGAAAACAAATGCGGATATTTCGTTTTCATCTGGTCCTCACGTTCCCAAGTAAACTCTGGGCCACGTTTGGATTCCCAGCGAATCGAATCCGTTTGTTCTTCAACTGTTTGAAAGCACGGTCCACGATCTCCACGGGTTTCTCGACAAAGTGCATTGTTTCATCGATTTGGATCTCGTCGAGAGGAATGTGTAGATCAGCGTCAGCTAAACACTTTCGCAGATTGGACACGTGAAAAGTCGGGTGAATATTTCCAAGCTCTGGAGGTAGCTCTAGACGATAGGCAACATTTCCAATTCTTTCCACAATCTTAAATGGTCCCACATATTGAGGTGCATGTTTTCCTTTCTTTCCAAATCTCACCACTCCCTTCCAAGGTGACACCTTGAGTAGGACACGGTCTCCGATTTGAAATTCTAAGGGCTTGCATCGCAGATCCGCATATCTCTTTTGACGGTTTTGCGCTGTCACAAGATTATCGCGGATTCTCTTAATTTTGTCTGTTGTTTCCAGAACGAGCTCAGGTCCAGTAAGCTGAGCTTCACCGGTGTCGTTCCAACAGACAGGTGAACGACATTTTCGACCGTAGAGAGCTTCAAATGGCGCCATATTAATGCTAGCATGATGACTATTGTTGTAAGAGAACTCGATCAGTGGAAGATGAGAATCCCAATTACCACCAAAGTCTATCACGCATGCTCTAAGCATATCCTCCAAAGTTTGAATCGTTCTCTCAGATTGGCCATCTGTTTGGGGATGATAAGCAGTGCTTAGATTCAGTTGGGTTCCCAAAGCAGATTGCATGGCCTTCCAAAAATGAGATGAAAATCGAGCATCATGATCGGAAATGATATCTAAAGGAACACCATGTCGTGATACAATCTTGTCTACATAGATCTTGGCAAGCTTCTCAGCAGAGAAATCCTCACGGATTGGTAAGAAGTGAGCAGATTTTGTCAAACGATCAACTACAACCCAAATAGCATCGTGACCTTTAGACGTACACGGTAACTTAGTAATGAGATCCATGGTAATGTTTTCCCATTTCCAAACCGGTATCTCTGGTTGTACAAGAAAACTAGAAGGTCGTTGATGTTCTGCCTTGACTTTGAGACAAGTTATGCATTTTGACACATACAAGGCAACAACTTTCTTCATACCAGGCCACCAGATCTTAGTACGAAGATCCTTGTACATTTTATCAGCACCAGGATGGACAGAATATCGAGACTTATGTGATTCGTCCATCGCTAAAGTGCGAAGATCGTCTTGTTTCGGAATCCACAATCGATCCTTAAATTAGAGCAAACCATCGTCTTTCGCTTCGAGCTTAAGCTCAAGTTGACGTGGTAATTCATTACCTATCAAATTTTGTGAAACACAAAATTGCTGAGCTTGAAGGACACGTGTTTGAAGATCAGATAGTGTTCGAACAGAATGAATCTTGACTCGCTCCTTTCGACTAAGCGCATCAGCTACAACATTCGCCTTACCAGGGTGGTAGCGAATCTCACAGTCATAATCGTTTAAGAGTTCAACCCAATGTCGTTGCCTCATGTTTAGCTCTTTCTGATTAAGAATGTGCTGGGGACTTTTGTGGTCTGTGAAAACCACACACTTCGTTCCATAGAGGTAGTGTCTCCAGATTTTAAGCGCGAAAACCACAGCTCCTAACTCAAGATCATGAGTCGTGTAGTTCTTCTCGTGAACTTTCAGCTGCCTAGATGCATATGCAATAACTTTACCTCGTTGCATAAGGACGCAACCAAGGCCTAAGTTGGACGCATCGCAATAGACAACGAAATCATCGCTTCCCTAGGGCAGAGATAGAACAGGAGCATTACATAACTTCTTCTTCGGCGTTCGGAACGCTTCTTCTTGCTTGGGTCCCCACTCAAAAGGCTTATTTTTCTGAGTCAAAGTAGTGAGTGGAACCGCAATCTTTGAGAAATTTGAAATGAATTGACGATAATAACCAGCAAGACCAAGAAAAGATCGAATCTCTGTAGGCGTCGTCGGTGTATTCCAGTCCTTAATTGCAGCAATCTTGGATGGATCCACATGAATACCCTGCTCATTGACTATATGACCCAAGAATTGAACTTCTTTAAGCCAGAATTCACACTTGGAGAATTTAGCAAAAAGTTGTTTCTTCTTCAGGAGTTCCAATGTTAAGCGAAGGTGTTGCTCGTGCTCGGCTCGAGATTTTGAATAAATGAGAATATCGTCGATGAACACAATAATGAACTTGTCTAAATAAGGTTTGCAGACCCTATTCATTAAGTCTATAAAGATAGCTGGAGCATTCGTAAAACCAAAAGGCATGACTGTGAACTCGTAATGTCCATATCTTGTGCGGAAAGCAGTTTTGGGATTATCTTCTTCGAGAACACGAAGTTGATGATACCCAGAACGCAGATCGATCTTGGAAAAGCATGAAGCACTCTGCAGCTTGTCGAAGAGATCATCAATTCGAGGTAGGGGATATCGATTCTTGATGGTGAGCTTATTAAGCTCACGATAATCGATACACATTCGAAAAGATCCCTCTTTCTTTTTCACGAAGAGGACAGGAGCTCCCCAAGGTGAAAAGCCCGGTCGGATGAATCCTTTATCAGATAACTCTTGAAGCTGTTTCGATAACTCTTGCATCTCCGACGGTGCAAGACGATAAGGTGCTTTTGCAATCAGGTTGGCATTGGGTATAAGGTCAATATGAAACTCGACTTGACGAACTGGAGGCAAACCAGGCAGTTCATCAGGAAACACCTCTGGATAATCCCGCACAATCGGGATACCCTGTATACTCTTGCTCTTGTCTTTCTCCTCGATGACATATGCCAGAAAAGCAACATATCCTTTTCGCAAATAACTTTGGGCTTCCATACACGACATAAGCTTCAATCCACCTGAAGGTTTCTCGCCACGAATCTCCAGAACATCGCCAGAAGACAAAGGAATGCGAACAATCTTATCGAAACAAACCACCTCAGCGTGGTGTTTGGTTAACCAATCCATTCCAATGATAATATCGAAACTCCCAAGTTGCATCGGTGTGAGGTCAATAGGAAAAAGATGGTTATCAAGGTTTAACTGGCAATTACGAATAATAGAATCGAGAGCAAGAGGTTTACCAGTAGCAACTTCGACAGATAAGGGTTTCCTCAGTTTGGTTCTAGGTATCGCAAGCAAAGGCTCAAAAGACAAAGAAACAAAACTTCTATCGGCACCAGAATAAAAAAGAATAGATGCAGGTTGATTGTTAACAAGAAACGTACCATTGACAACAACCGTACTATTTACAACGAGGTTGTCAGCTCGAGCCTCGTTTGCATTCAGATTGAATGCTCGTCCATGAGCGGAATTCACATTCGCGTTTGCATTCGGATTTGCATTCGCGTTTACCAACCTTGGGCAGTTGTTGCGGAAATGACCCATTTCACCGCAGTTGTAACATGTACCAGGTGGGAATCTAGCAGCATTCCCCTAAACTTGTGCTGGACTCTACGCAGTGACAGCAAAATTTTGGGAAGCCTTGCGCTTCCTCGACTTCCTTGAAGACTCGCCCTTCTTCTTTCCCTTACCTTTACCCTTGTCTTGAACGGAATCGGCTGACTGCTTCTTCTCACCCTTGCGGGTAAGTTTACCCTTCCTGACTTGAGACTCAGTCAGGGTTGCAGCCAAATCAATCGCTTGACGCACAGCGACAAATCAAAGCAAATGGGTCAATATAGTGTATCGCCGAAGACATGCTTGCCTATAAGTGAACACTCACCCCAAGAGTTCCCAGGTAAGAGTGACTGGTCCGATTATGTGGATTTATACGAACACTCTAACCTTAGACAGAAAACTCAGAGTACAGGCACTCACTCTTCCAGTTTGCATGTGTTCACATTATTTAGACCCAAACTTTGACGAGATTTTGAAAACTCAGAAGGCACTAAGCCAAAAATGAGTTAAATTGGAAGGGTTCAAAACCTTACAACAGAGGGTTCAAAACCTAGTAATCAATCATCCTAGAACAGATGATTAGTTTTCAAAGCGGATTCGAAAATTGTGTTTCTCGTTGTGGTTATCACCTAAAGATAGGTGACGATTTTGTTTTAAAAATCTAAACGCAAATAAACTTGCATTGGGGTCCTAGAAGTTATAGTCTAGGTCAAAGCATTACTAATAACCTAATTCCCTATAACCATTAGCTCTGATACCAACTCTTCTGTCACACCCCGACCACGTAAAACAACAAAGCGTGGCGGAAACGTCGGGGGGTGTTGTAACAGAATTATCATTTCATAACCATGGATACAAAAAGTGTTTCGTTTTATTGATAATATTAAACATTAACATTGTTTTAACACATAACAAACAAGTTTTATATCGTCTATCATAGTTATTATGTCACTAAGGCTTCGTCCAGATCCTATGTGGCGCATGCATCCTAGAACGTCATTCAAGCAACAACACCTGAAACATATGTAAAAACAAAGTCAGCAAAGAAATGCTGGCGAGTACATAGGTTTTGTAGGAGTATCGGAATCATGGCGTGTTTACATATATTGCAATACCTCGAAACCCTTGTTTTTTAAAAAAGTGTATAATATTGCAACATGATTAACCAACTCAAATCAAGATGGTTATAATTTATAAAATTTCATAGCCACGATTCTTAACCCAAAAGCTTTTTGTTTTAGAAAACCATCTTGTAAAACATCTCGTAAAAACTCGTCAATAAAACTCGTATATTATTTCGAAAACATCTTTGAGTGACATCGTTTCAACATCGTTTACCCAAGTGACCTAAATAACGCCACGGTATGTAATATGTTGAAAACACTTATATATAAGAAGTGCCAGCGGCGTATCTACCAAGTTTTCAGCACATTACACCCGTCCCGCTATCTAAACACTAGCCAAAAACCAATCATTTACCCAAATCGTTTAACATTGTCTCCAAATAGTTTCCAAATCGTTTCCAAATCGTTTACTCATTTAAATCGTTTAGATCATCATCGTTTTAATTGTGAAAACTTATATATATGGTCGTCTCGCTAATAACATTCAAACCTTCGTGACTCGACTACCTCGTTCCTCGCTTCTCGTATTAACAAACCCCCAAAGGGTAAGTTAATAATTTCAGATTCAGTCGTTACCCACAACACCCACACATAACCATGGGTATAGTGCAATAACGGGATTTGTCAGATCCTATGGTACCATAACCTAATACTGGTCGGTTCGGCCAAAATTAATGAATGTCATTCGCTATCTAACTACAACCAACAAGTTCGTTCACGTTATCGAAATCGTTATTAGTTTAGTATAAATCGTTCTATTCGTTTTTGAAATCATCGTTTAAACCTTGAAAACATTTTGTACATATGAATCACCCCAAAACAATTGAAAGTTGTAAAATAGGGGAACTATGTACTCACATGTAGTGCAAGGTATCCTCAATCAATAGTACTTCAACAAACTCGAGTAAACCAGAGAAATCAAGCAGCACCTAGTAATCGAACCACTAGTCAAACAACAGACGCCTAAATCGGAAGATCGGACTGAATGAGGTCTTACAACCCAAATGAGTGTTGGAACTCATGTGATATGGTTTAACAAAGCCTACATCCTAAATCGGAACCTAACCTAAGTGCTTTCGACCCATCGCGACCCATTAAGGTAGCTACTTTAACGCGTCTTGCGCGCAAACGCGCGTTCGAGACGTCTAACTAGTCCTATGACAAGTATTATATGCCTATACAAGTTTAATCATGTTGTATAATCAGTTATGTGACAAAAGTTTAGGTTACATATGCTTAATTACCAATTATGCATGAAAAGGGCATTTTGGTCATTTACCTAAGGCATATAAACTACTTATCATACAACCATCTAAACTAGGTGACCATAAGGTATAACCTCGGAAGGTTATTCCCTATGCTACTATGGTCACCTAATGTGTTTGGTCGGATCCTAATGATCGACCAAACGGGTCGGGTTCGAAAGTATAAGCGATTGATTAGATCGCTTACCTTTACGACCCTATATAAGCACTAAACTAAAAGTGACGAGCTAAGCATGTTAAAACATGCTTAACTAAGTTAGAAAACAGGTTTTGATATCAAAACTAACGGTTTGGATATCCTAAAGTAGTTTGGTTACAAAATACGCGTAAATGCGCATTTTGGCCGAAACTTTGACTCGTCACTGAGCCTAGATAACGTGGTAATCAGTAGGTATAGTCACTAGGGGCTATAACCATCGTGATTACACTCACGTTATGAAGTTCAAATGAACTTCACATTGACCATAAACTGGTCAATGCAGAAAGTCAAACGCAGTTTGACTTTAACGCTAAAACGAATGAAAAGAACGAAAGAACACTTACAGAAGGTCCCCGCAAGATTTGATTCCGATTTTTCTCTCAGGTAGGAAGCATATACTTCCACTTAGAGAGCATAAATCAGATTTCAAATTGTGGGTTTTGAAGTGAAATGGATGGGGTATATATAGGATTTCTAGAACCGTTAAGATCGTTCCTCGAAAACTGAGCTTTGATCTGGACCTTACATGTGTGCCCATGGTTTTCTAAAACCATGGGAGCCCCTAATATGGACTATGTTCATTGAATACCAGCCCATGGTTTTGCAAAACCATGGGTTAAAACCATCAACACTTCAAAATGGACTAGGTTCATTGAATCTGCCAGAAATTTCAAAAATGGTCCCTAAACTTGTAAAACTTGATTTTTTTGGCACTTTTAAGCCCCGTTAACCCCATTTCAAGGCTCTAAAATAAATTTAAAGTATAGGGAACTTAAAATATACTCAAAAACATCTCGGATGTCGGTTCGTTTGGTCGTACGGTTGCGTTATTCGCTTAATTACGACGAAAGTCGCAACGAACGCAAAAACGATCCAAATTAAGCGACGAATGGAATTTTATCATGCCAAACACTAAAATAAAATATTTTAATTCTTACATAAATTTTAGGATGTCCGGATGTATTCAGAACGTAAGTTATGCGCGAAAATGCAAACTTATGCACTTTTTGACGCTTTTAGTCCCTGAATGAGCATAAAGTTTATTTTAGCATACCGAACCCCTCAAAGCGTATTTCTAAGCTATGTAAAGGTTATTTAGGGTATGTTTAACTTATGATCCAGTTACGGAGTGTTCGTTACTATACAAATCGGCATAGTTTCACAGTTTGACACAAATAGTCCCTGCGATCGAACAAAGTTGATTTCGACACACCAAACCATTCAAAACTTATTTCTAAGTTATGTGGAGGTTATTTAGGGTATGTTTAGCCTATGTCACTATTCCTGAGTGTTTTTCGCGTTATACTGACTGCGTTTACGCACCAGTTTGCGTATAACCTTCCAGAACGCGATTTAAAGCTTGCAATCGGAACCGAATCGAATTGAAAAATCACCAAACACAATTACACATATAATAACAACAAAACACGTATGATAACACCAAAGCACATTGTTTTATTAATAATCATCATTGTTTTACATCGTACATCGATTACAGAACACAGTTGTCACAATAGGGCTAGTTAAGCGGCCCGAACGCGTTTTATGCGAACGACGCGTTAAAGTAGCATAAGCTACCTAAACGGGTCGTAATGGGTCGTAAGCACTTAGGTTAGGTTTCATTTTAGTATGTGGGCTTTGTTAAACCATATCATATGAGTTCCAATACTCATTTGGTTTACGAAACCTCATACTATCCAATCTCCCGATTTAGGTCTGGTTATTTATGTAGTTATCTATATTAGGTGCCGTTTGATTTCCATGATCCCTCTAGCTTTGCTTGGTTGTTGTTCAAGACTTCTAAGCACCCTCAAGTGAGTACATAGACCCCTCTTTTACTGTTTTTCAAACATTTTGGGGTGAAACACATGTGCCTACTTGTTATTTTCATGCTTTCCATGCATTCATATCATATACTTGCTATGTTCATTAGTACATTATTAGTACATGATTTCATTATGTTTTTGCTATGTATGTCCTTTGTAGCATACTTAGTACATCGTTTTATATGACATTTCATGCTATGTATGTTTATCATACTTAGTACATCGTTTTACATTTCATTTCATGCTATGTATGTATGTTCATCATACTTAGTACATTTGTTTTACATTGCATCTCTGTTGCATATGTTCTCGTAACATATGGACACATTGTTTTACATCTCTACCTTGTATGTTTACTTAGCATACTAGGTAGATTATTTTCTTCACATGCTTACATTTTGATATGACATTTGGTTTGTTTAAATGGGACTTATATACATTCATTAACATTAGCTATGCCGCTCGTTAGTAGGTAATGGTACCATAGGAATTGACAACTCTCGTTCCTGACATCCTAGGTATGTTTGGATGGAAGGAATGACCGAATTCGATAAAACATAACACAGATAGTCCTTTAATTTGTTTAAGGGGTTTATCACCACAGTCACAAGGCTTGAATGTATGCATTTTCACATTACCGCATAAATGTTTATATTCAGTATAGCATGCATTTCCACAAGACATAACATTGATTTAAACCACGTTTTACTTCAATACATTGTTTTGTGCATTTTTATCTATGGCTCAGTAGATATATATAAATATATATATTTCACTTGCCATACAGGACATTTTGTTTACACATTTCATAATTGACATTTGACATAGACATTTTGATATTGACATACATATTTCATAGACTACATTTTGACATAAACATTTTGACATGGTTTACACAAAGACATTTGACAAATGGTTTAGACATGGGCAATTTACATTGGTGGTTTGTTTGGGTAAAGTGATTAAGTAATGAGGCGTGTGTAATATGATACAAGCATGGTGGATACGCTGCCGGTACTTCCTATATATAAGTGCTTGTATGGTATTACATATCGTAGCGTTATTTAAATCATTTCAATTTAGACATATAACATTTTATACAAATAACATATTTTTCAAGACATTGTTTTACAAACAACTTATTTTATACAAAACTCATTTTACTTGGTTATTCATTTAACCTTACATTATTCTTTTACATATCATCTACTTTATTATCACTTTTCAAATGATTTATAATACAAAACATTTTACAAGGATCATGACTGGCTTTTGTTAAACAACTTTTTTCTAAACTTATAAGTCATGAATCCTATTTTCACAAAACCTATGTATCTCACAGGCATTTTTATGCTGAGTACCTATTTTCACATGTGTTTCAGGAGATGATGCATAGGATTGATCAAGATACACATAGGCGAACTTGGGCCTTAGTGACAATAAAAGATGCAAGACTAGTTAATTATGTTAAACTTCTTTGTTTGTTTAGACATTGTACTCAGTTAATCAATAAAACAAAATTTCAAATTTCCATTTGTTATGAAACAATGATTCTGTTACAACACTCCCCGACGTTTCCGCCACGATTTGTTGTTTTACGTGGTCGGGGTGTGACATTTAACATTTTAATAAAACGAAACTTTTGAATCCATGGTTGTGAAACAATATTTCTGTCGCTCCACTCCCTGACGTTTTCTCCACGGTTTCGTTGTTTTAACGCGGTCGGGGTGTGACATCAAAACCCTAAAAATTGAAAAATTTAAAAACCAAAATATGTTTTTATTTTATCAAAAATTGAAAAATCAAAAATGTGTTTGTTTTTAAATTTTGTCAAAAATCAAAATTTTCATAAATATGTTAAGTGAATACGCCGAAACCCTCACGGCTGAACAAACGTGATTACTTTCATAAGATTGAAAAACGGTTTTCAAACTGTCGAAAATCAACGGGTTGTAGATCATGGGGTTACAATATACATTCTGGAAAACAGAGCATAAGATGCAGAAAATGGATGGCGAGACAAAGCTATCTACATCGGTTATCAAATCTTTTCTTTAAATGTTTTGAACTTTAGGGGGAGTAAGAAAATGTCAGAAAATCCAAAAAAACATTAGAAAATTTGAAAAAGCCAAAAACATGATAAAATAAAAAAGAGTTGTGTGTAAAAAGAGGAAATGATAGTACATCAGTAGACAATCACAGTACGCTAAAGAAATGGAAAGTCAAATGTGATAAACGGTCTCACTGATAATATGCCAGTAGGTTTTTACACGCTTAGTAGATTGTTTTCGAGATATAAACCTAAATATAAATACTTACTTATCTCGTGGGGAACATCTCTCGGATATATGGGTAACCCCCGAAATCTTTTTTGAGAGATTACCTGATTCTGAGATATTAGGTCTTTATACTATTTGATATCTGGGTTATTATACCTGGTCTTGTGATATTGCGGAAGCAATGGCCTAGACCTCGTATAATACTTTATGCGCTGTAAAAGCTTACACTCTGCATAAAAATTGAAAAATATCGAAAGATATAATTCAAGTGCAGTAGTAAAGAAGATTCCCAAGGGGAACACACCTCAAAGTCGAGCCTTCATCTCTTTGATTGAATGGAAGTTCATACCTGAGCTCTCAAGGTCTCGAACTAACCCATAAAACAGATATCAATCTAGTATATTCACCTGTAAGACAGAATCTAGGGAATTTTGATACGGGAGTATATTCTGAGGTGGGACACGCGAATAAGCTAAGTCCTTAAAACAATAATCTCGTATCTCGAATTGATTGAACTTTGTGTGAAAATTTAAGTGGATCAGAATATTGACAATCTAAGTGAATCGTTTAGAACTTAAAGTGTTTAAAGCTCAACGGTGCTAGTGATTTGCCATAAACTGATATGATCATCTGACACGAACTCAAACAAAAATATTGTCTGTAAATATGTTTGTAAATATTTCTTTACTGCTTTATGTTTCTGAAAATTACAAAAAGATTTTTGATTCTATTTTCGACAACCGGTGTCTGAAAGTTGAGTTTCAAAATCTAAGTATGCTAAACGTGTTTCTGAAAATAAACAAGTTCATTAATTTGAAAGTTTTAGTTTTAAAATCAAAAATCAAAAACAGTTTGTGAAGTCTCCAAGGTCATTAAGTTGGACTTGGATGATAAATCGTGAAGGTTTTGGATGCTTAAATTGTTGAAATCTGCTGTATAGAGCTAGGTTTTGATCTTGGATTCTTAAATCGTCAAATCTTTAAAGTCATTTGACAGGGGGAGTGGAGTCAAGTTAATCCTGGATATATTCATATTATTATATTTTAGAGTCAGGTTCTTGATTCAAAAGGTTTTTGAGGGCCAGGTCATCATTTCTGGACAACCGAAAACGCTTTCACTGTCGAAATGTTTTAGCTTATGCTGAGAGAGCCAGATTTTTAATCTTGGATGTTCAAAACATTTTTACTTATAAGTGTTTGAGATTTCCATATGAAAGTTCCAGATTACGATCCCGATAGCCGAGTCTAAGGGGGAGTCTGAAGGCGAGCTCGACGCAAGGGGGAGCTTGTGTTGGCGGAATCAACGTAAACAAAGTCATAACAACTTTAATCCTTTTAATCTTTCTATTCTGATTAATTTGAGTGCTTGT
>JARYGA010047267.1:0-29884 GCA_030545235.1 Helianthus tuberosus | reverse complement strand
GGGATCCTCGTCCGCAAGCCCATGGAAGGTTGCGGAGTTTTGGAGCATTTGTATCAAATGCGGCCGAAGTTCGAAGTTGTTGGCTTCGACATTCGGTGCATTGATAGCGACGCCGAGATTGCCTACGGTGGGCCGTAGGTAATCCATGAGGGTACGTTGGTCCGCCATTGGGAGTGGGTCCCCCGAAACTTTCTCTTGATTTTTAGCTTTAAGTCTTTTTCTGAGAAAGCGTTCGAGTTCTTCTAGAGGTTCTTTTATGTCTCTACTAGAACTGGAGCTCATGCACTACGTAGGAGGTTCAAATGTGGCGCCTAGGTTCCAAGTCCTGCAATAAAAACAGAAAAGAACGTTGGTCAGAATGTTCACCACGGCCCCGTACTCAGTGAACACGACCCGTGGTCAGAGATACAGTGATTGTTTTCTGGATCCCTGTTACTGGGAGTTGGACACGACCCCGTATTGCACCGACACGGCCCCGTGTTCAGCTCTCTGTAACTCAGAAAATAAAAACTGCCAGTGATGATGCTGGGCACGACCCGTCTCCGACCAGGCACGGCCCGTGCTGAGCTCTGCAAAGGCTGAAAAAACTAAAAAAAATCCTAAAAAAATGAAAAATAAGAAATATGATTAGGCCGTTGATTCCTAACTTCCTTAAAATCCTTGTGTCCCCCGGCAGCGGCGCCAAAAACTTGATGCGTGTGAAGTGTTATATATATTAGGTGTATATTTTAAGCCCCTTTAACACTTATTTTTAGCCAAGTTTTAAATTTATAAAACACGATATTTCACTAACACTAAACACACATATGGGCAAGTGCACCCATCGTGAGCGTAGTATAGTGTTGGTAAGATACCGAGGTCGTCCAAGGACACAAGAGCTTTTAGTACCGGTTTATCCTCAACGTCTAATCAAAATAAAAAGTTTAGAAAAATGTTTTAAACTAAGAAAAGTAAAAACTAACTAAAATGCTGAAAATAAAAATAAAAAGAAAAAACAGATAGACAAGATGAATCACTTGGTTCCGACTCGTATCTAGTGTAACCTTTGATTATTCCCGTACTTTTGCACATAATTAAGAGATTATCTTAGTTATTGTAGTAGGCCCCTCTTTTGAAGGTGACGTTACCCTCACCCCAGTAGTCTGAGTCAGCAGGGATACAGTCCTAAAAGGGTGGATTATTGGAAGATAATTAATTAAGTTATTAATGCAGTATTATGGTAGGCCCCTCTTTTGGAGGTGACGTTACCCTCGACTAAGTAGTCTGAGTCAGCAGGGATACAGTCCTAAATAGCCGGGTTATTGTATTAATAGTAGTTAACTTATGAGGGGATCAAATAGTTTGGACCCCCGCCATCCAATACCGTGAAGTATTGAAGGAGGTCCTACTAAATTTGACCCATGTCCATTGCAGGACCTCTAAACGCTGAACAATGGCAAGACCTTTACCAAACCGTTCCCTTAACCCCCGACCAGGTAGCCAACATACCTCCATATAGACCGTGGAGATATGAATGGTGAAAATCTTTTATTTTATATAGACAGTAAAATAATTTCAAGACACCACGGACAAACGATAAGGAAAGATCACCTTCAACATAAGCAACTAGTTATTAAAGTCATTAATACAAAACCAAATAAAAAGTGCAAAATATTAGAAATAAAAAGTATTACACTAGACACTTTGTCTTCACCAAGTGATGTAAGAGACTTAGGCAAACATGGCCTTGATTGTCAAGAACTCTTACGATCAATCTTGGATCCCGAGACGACTCACACACTCTACGATGGACAATGGATGATGGTGGTGGTTGATGGTGTTATGGTGGTGGTGGGTGGTGGGTGAAGTGTGAGAGAGGTGGTGTGCCAAGGGATGGTTTGAGCTTGAGCCAAGCACTTCTATTTATAGGCTGAACAGAAGCTCGGGCACGGCCCTGTGTCCAGTGGGCACGGCCCCGTGTCCACATCATCTCTTTCTTCATTTAATGCAGTTTTGTCTTTTTAGTTGACCACGCCCCCGTGTCCGCTGAGCACGACCCCGTGGTGCAGAAGAATCTTTGTACTATGCAGATTTGCTGGATTGTGCGAATCTTATAGTTGACCACGGCCCCGTGTCCGCTGAGCACGGCCCCGTGGTGGGCAATAGAAGCTTCTACCACTTTGTCTTTTCTGCTGACACTTGGGCATGCCCCCGTGCTGGCTGAGCACGGGGCGTGTTCAGGCTTCTGATCTCTTGTTTTGCTTGGGAAGATGCTGTTGTGGGGTCGGGCATGTCACGTCTTGTCTTTTTTCTTGTATTTATGTTAGATTTTGATGTCTTTTTGCTTCTTTTGTTAATTTGAGCTCATTTAATCCTGAAAATACAAAAGGAAGACAAAAGCACACTTTTTCCAACATTAGTACTAAAAAATGGTTAGTTTTATGCCTCATTTGATGAAATTTATATGTTAATATTTGAACACATCACATATGAACGTTCTTGGAGTATTAAGGAAAAGACGAAGGCATTGCATGATAGAAAGTTAAAGGGGTTAAAAGAGTTTAAAGCCGGTGACATGGTACTTTTATAAAATTCAAGGTTCAAATTGTTTCCCGGTAATTTGAAATCCAAATGGGCGGGGCCATACTTGGTAAAGGAAGTGTTTTCGTATGGTACCATAGAGTTACTAAATGAAGCCGACGGATGTACGTGGAAAGTGAATGGCCATAGGTTGAAGCATTATTTAGGAAGGCCTATCGATACCGTCGAGAAGGAGGAAACTCCTCTCGAAGACCTACTGAGCATCACCGTTTAGAGTCTTGAGTGAATTCTCAAGTGTAGAGTTTGTACCATTTGTATCAAGTCGTTATTTGAGTCTTTTCGTAGTTAACGATAGTTTTTGTAGATTTTCGTGTCTTTGTTTTGTGTGTTTGAGCATTTTGCAGGAAATCCTTACCGACGAGAAGCGAGAATTGAAGAGAAAACGACATTCCAGGTAAGTCCCAGTGTTAGAAAAAATTTGGGATGAGGTTTGGGTAAAACTTGAAATTTTTCTAAGGCATGGAAGCCTTCAAATTTTCGAAACTTTCTGTGAAAACATGGCCTTCGCGTCACGCCAAGGCAATTAGACATCACCGTTGCGTAGCGCGAGGCCCCTTATTTGAATGAACTGTATTTTAAGGGCTTTGCTTCGCGCGAAGGCTCTTCACAATCATGATCGCGTAGTGCGAGGCCTTCACTGAAAGTGAACCTTTTGCCCATAAGGGCCTAGCGTCACGCGAGGATGAAACCACTTAGTAAACACCCATGATACAGTTATATATCATGCACACAAGTTCCATTTTAAATTTTGTATAAAAAAACCATTTATTTTAGTTTCAAGTTTGTGAAATATCCCAAGAATCAAGAGAAACCTTCCATCATCATGAACATCACCAAGAATCAAGAATAGGTTTTAAAAATAAATTTTATACCTTCAAGATTCAAGTGGGTTTTTGACAAGATTTTGATGTTATGGAGCTTGTTTCTTCTTGGAATCACCGTGGAAACCTTCGTGGATCTTCACAACACCTTGAAACCTTCTTGGAATGGACTTAGATCTTCAAGAACAAGTTTGAAAAATGAAGATGGAGGTTGCAAGAGGGGTGTTCGGCCGTAGCTTTTAGAGAGAGAAAGAGAGAGTTGATTGTTTTCAAATGATTATCTTGGTTTATGGAAGATTTAGGAAGATATGGTTGCAAACATAATCATCATACATCATCTTCTAGGCCACCAAGTGTAGGAGAGAGAGGAGAGAGATGACCTTGCATAGCCACCACTTGTCTTCCCACTTTTATCATATACACATATATAATATATTACACGCATACACATATATATATACATATATATAGATCAAAACTGATATTTTACTGCATACCGGGTATTTTATCTAGCGTTTTAATTTCGTTTTATGACGTTTTAAATTATTTTTATCACTCTATAAAAATAAACTCGCCAAAATATTACTGAAATAATTATCAGTTGCCTCGACTGGCTACGTTGACAGTATTTTGTCAGATACGCGCAGTATCACGCGGTATGCGCTCAAACTCGAAAAATATAGTTTCTTAGCGTTTTAATTTATTTTTCCTTCTGGACATGATTAAAATTACCATTCTAATCATAATAGATTATTTTTAGGATTTTAACATTGTTCGGGTGGTCACCGGCATTCGTTTCGCATTTTATTCGTTACGCGATAAGTGTTTATCTTATTGTTGCCAACATAATTTTTATCAATGTTTGGATTTACCAACACATCAAATATCACATATAAACATCAATATCAGTCAAATACAACATTTTTATTTATTCATGATACGTGTTACATTTGTACGGTACAACCTAAATAGCCGGGTGTCACATAGATGGATCCTAGTAGCGAATGGTACCACAGGACATTTTTTGATGTGGGTGAGTTTGGGTTTGGTAGATCTGCTGTAACACATGTGCCTTTAATAGACTGTCCAAGCAATGCAGCTTATTTGGATGGTTATATGGTTGGGGGAGATGAGTTGCCTTAAAAGGTACCAAGGGCCATTTGCCTTTTCGAGCGATATACCGGAGATATAGCCATGGATGACGTCACACTACCCATCTCCGATGGATCAAAGGTCTGCTGGAAAGTCAAAATTGGTGTTTTGGGTAAGATTTGTTGTGGAGAGAGGGAGAAAGAAGCAGGGAGATGGCAGAGTGATTAGGGTTAGGAATTGGGGGAGATAGGTTATATATGTAATTTTTTGTTTTATTTATTAAGAAAAATTTAAATAAAAGCATGAAATGACCATGATACCCTTAAGTGAATGGATTTAACTTAAATTTTTAACCTAGTTAGTCTTAAAGGACGAAAGGTGTAATGGGTTTTCTAAATAAAGGATTGCGATTGTAATTATTGAAGTTAAAGGTCATCCATTGCAACCCGCTACAAACATAAAGGACGAAAAATGTAATTTACCAAAAAAATTAACAGACCATTTTCAATAGAAATGTTAAAGAACATTCTAGAGCAACTACTAGCTCCCCCGACCCTAGGCTTTGTAAGTATAACATTCTATTTGTGTGGTAAAATATGTGGTAAAATACATATATTTGTCCCGTGTAAAGTGTATAATTATTGTATAAGTTTTATCTGTTTTTATTTAGTTTTAGTATTATATTATATTATTTTGTGTTGGGCCAAGTCCTAGTGGAAATGGAGCAAAAACGAGTAATATGGAAATGACCAGTCAGTTGGGCAGAGTGGGACGCCAGTGACTGAAGGAAATTCGTCGCTATTTTCTGTAAGTGGATCAAAACCACTATCTCTATTTTATAAGTTGGAAGGCTGCGACATATATATTACTTCTTGGCGGCAGCATATATAATTTTGAGAGGAGTTCGATAAACAGAGACAAAAGAAATAAAAAGGGCCCCCAAACATCATCAGCCCATTAGATTTCGTAAATTGCATGCCATTGGGCCTTGAAACAATTATAAAAGCAATGTTATGGTTATAACCTAACACTATGTTCCCTAGTGGTGCACAAAAAACCCGAACCCGGATCCGGACCCGAAAAAAAAACCTGGAACCGGGTATTATAAAACCCGGGTTTTTTATACCCGAACCCGACCCTACCCGTAGGGTAGGGACCGGGTATGCATATTTGATCTAAAACCCGAACCCGAAACCGGTTTTTTTATACCCGGTTTATACCCGAAACCCGGTTTTATAAATACCCGAACCCGGAACCGGGTTTTATAAATACCCGAAACCGGTTTTTAAAAAAAACCCGATTTTGATGTAATCTTGTTTAATTATGTATGCATTAAGACTTCTAGTTCTTATGATTTAACAAAATTATGTATGCACTTTGATGTAATCTTGTTTAATTATTAGGTTTCTAATGATATTTGCCACCGCTACTTAATTATTTAGTATATTTCATTACAAGTGGAAACAAATATGTCAATATATGTTGGCCCTTCTATTTTCTTTGTTTGTTTAATATCATTATTAGTTTTTGTATTTAATAAATTGTGCCTCTGTTTATAAAGTTCAAGAATAGCCACATGAAGAACTATAAATTGTGCCTCTGTTTATAAATTGTGTCTCTGTTTATCAATAGATTTGATGTCTATGTGTGAGAGTTATGTGTGATACATTTTATAAGCATAGTTTCGGTCGGGTTTTTTTAATACCCGGTGCGGGTTTTTTCCCAACCCGATGCATACCCGAACCCTACCCGATGAATACCCGAACCGGACCCGAACCCGGAAATAGGGTATTATAATACCCGGGTTTTATAAAACCCGACCCGAACCCTACCCGAACCCGGGTATATAGGGTATACATTTTTGGTATAGAACCCGGACCCGGACCCGACCCGGTTTTTAAAAAAACCCGATTTTGTAAAACCCGATCCTACCCGAACCCGATCCTACCCGAAACCCGGTTTTAAAAAAAAAAACCCGATTTGTGCACCACTAATGTTCCCGAGTCATTTAACAGGAGGAGGTGAGAGGAGGGGTGGGGAAGGAGAATTTTCTCCCCTAATCTCTCCAATTTGGGAGGATGAATATATGGTCATATTTTCTTCCCTTTTCCCTCCCCTCCCCCTGTTAAATGAAACTCGGGAACATGGTTTTTCATATTTTCATCTCTTTTTCCTCCCCCACCCTGTTAAATGAGTCTCGGGAACAGAGTGTAAAGGAAAATATACTTAGACGAAAAGGCATCAGTGGACGCAATAATTTTTAATCAATATTGGGCTGCCAAACATCCAGCTATTTTCGTGAAGGTCAATATATGGCCTTTCAAGCATTTAATGATTGTTATGATGATATAAATAAACCCTCATATACCTAATCTAATTAATTGAGGTCAGACGCAAAAATGTACATCCACTATCATTCTATACATTATCTAGGAAAAAAAAGGCATATACGGCAGATCATCCGGTACGAGACGTGAACATTAGGAGGGACGAAAATTATGAAGTCTTTTGGCAAGGATTGAAGCTTATGAATTATTGGGATTGAAGATAAAGAAGTTTGGAACTTAAGGGATTACGGGTTTTGCTTACCGGGTTCTTTTATTTTCTAGTTTCTTATATTCTATGTCAATGAATTCTGAATTTAAATCTTATTTTATTGTTTTTAAGACTATGTTTCTTGGCTAAATTCTTAGACTATCTAGGTTGCGATGAACTTTTAATAAAGTATGGTTTTTTATTAGTTTGTTAATGTGTTTTATGGGTTTATCTTAAAAAGTAACGAACTTTGGAATTCTTGATTTAATGTGAATGCGTATTATATCTTGTTTGAATCTGATCACATGTTTCACTTGCGTTTTTGTGGATGTCTTCTATGTATGAATGTCAGTTAGGTCGTGGACTGTGTGTTAGCGATTAGTTTGCGGTTAATTGGCCAATTTTCCGTAGGAACTGTGATTAAGGTTTTTTTTATAGGATTTAATATTCTACCAATCTTAATATCCGAGAGGTGAGAGATTGTCGGTCCGTCTTTATTGTTAGATTGCTAGGGTTAGGTAATTCGAGAGAATATCTCCTTAGTTTACCTTTCAGTATTTGCTTATCGAGTTGAATCAAAGTCCTTAGTTGCCTTAGATTTCTAACCGAGAGGTAGTAAATCATATTAGGGCACTTTTCTAGATAATTAGATAACCGAGAGGGAGTCTAATAAACCGGTAGTCTTAACAGCCTTTTAGAGGTCCATAGGCGTCTTCCTGAGAAGGGTCGGGGGTCCTGTTCGGTTTCTCTTATGGTTTAGCATTTAAAGATCCCGGTTCCATAACACATTAGCATCCGATGGGAAAACCATACGATATCAATTGGGATTCCAACCTAGGAAGTTGTTCGTCACTTCTGATCTAAATCTCGTTTAAGTCGTGTCTTAGTTATTTAGTTAATTAGTATCTAATTTAATCGCAAATTTAGGATAGTTAGAGAACCCCCCTCAAATAAAAACAGTTAGAGTTTGTGTCAGTCTAAGTCTAGATAGAAGTTAGTAAACGCAATTAGAGAGTCTCGTGGGTTCGATACTCGGACTTACTTAGGCTATACTGTATTAACTTGTACACTTGCCGGTTGTGTGGTCTAGATTAGAGAGTCTTAGTTTTATAAATTTAAAATTAGGTGTCTAATTTAGGTTAAAATTAGTTAGTTTTTTATAGACCGTATTCAGCACATCATTATATATGTAATTTTTTGTTTTATTTATTAAGAAAAATATAAATAAAAGCATGAAATGACCATGATACCCTTAAGTGAATGGATTTAACTTAAATTTTTAACCTAGTTAGTCTTAAAGGACGAAAGGTGTAATGGGTTTTCTAAATAAAAGATTGTGACTGTAATTATTAAACATAAAGGACGAAAAATGTAATTTACCAAAAAAATTAAGCAGACCATTTTCAGTAGAAATGTTAAAGAACATTCCAGAGCAACTACTAGCTCCCCCGACCCTTGGCTTTGTAAGTATAACATTCTATCCATTTACCAGGTTTTAAACACTTAAATATGGTCAGTAGATGTTCCGCTGACTTGCAACTTTGAACAGCTGACTTGGTAAATGGTGAGTAGATGTTCTCTAGCTTTTTAGCTTAGAACATCCGGCTTGGTAAACAACTTAAGATGATCAATGTATGATCAGACAGTCAGTTATTTGCATACTCTTTTTGTTTACCATTACAGAGGCTAAATGATAATCTTGGACAAGTTTTCAAAAATTCAAAGAGAGCATCATTTACTGCCTGGTGATTTCCCAAATGTCGATAACCTTAGACAAGATCTAAATGGTTACAATATACACAGGTTTGAAAGAGTAAAGTCAAGAATGATACAAGTTGTTGATGAGATAGTTGCTCATGATATCCCAACTTTGGCGAGGAGTTTTAGAAAAGTTCAATCATTGTATAGAATTGTTAGGACAATTTCATATTTATTTCCCTTCCTTTATTGAGGGGTGTCAAATGGTATATATATGTTAGTTTTGTTAAAAGTATGTGAGCGTAGTGTTTTGCAACTTGCTCGAAGGTTGACGTCCTACCAACTGTATTAACCAAAAAAGTAACAAAGTATGGTGGTTCTTACAAATTTCTCATGGAGGCAATGATGTCATGTGTGGTTATTTGGTATGTAGTTAAATTGAAGTTGCTGTTGATATACATACTTCAATTTTTAACCTAAGGTTTGTTTTTTCCAGTCATAATTTTCAGGGAATCCATGACTCAAATCCTTACGTATAACAACCAAACTTATGCAAATGTCCAAACAAAAGCCACATTATCAGATGGTTTTGTGGGAGATATATATGGGTCCTTGAGTGCGCGGCAAAAAAAAACATACATACTCGCGGCAACGCGCGTGCATTTCCACTAATTAATAAAATTAAAGATATGTTATTTTACTAAATATTAAATGTAAAGTGTGTGTACAGGTGAGTTTTGTTCTAGCACATACCTGTCAATCTCAATTAAATTTCATCAATGTCAAAACACCACCTTTCTCCATCTTCATCTTCCTCATTATATTTATATTTAATATATTTAATACATAGATGTAGGGGTTATCTTCTCCGCGGTCAGGGGTACCGTGCATTACCTTTTTTTTACATAGATGTATATTTATAGGGAGTTAATTTTTACACACCCCTTCTCTCAATCTCTTTTTATACATACATAAATATATAGAGAGAGATAGAAAAAAAAATATGAAAATAAGATTTAAAGATGTAAGAATAGTGAAAGAAATATTTATATCATTTCAATAAACCATTTGGATTTGATTAAGACTAGTATGACGCTCCGCGCTTCGCGGCGGATTCGCAATTGGAACATGATACAGTAGGGGGAGACGTATATTGCAAAAATAATTTTATTTACAAAGGCGTGTGTTATAAATTAAAAAATATCTTAAAATTGAAGCTAATTGTAAAAGCAAAATGGTATCTCTTTTACCATCAATTTGAAAGTCATCTCTTTTGTTATCCTTGAATCCAGAAGGATGCTTCTGTGAAACAAAAGCACATTAATTCAAGAGATTATAAACTAATCTAATATTTTTAAACAAAAGTAATGAGTTCTAGCCCTGGCGGCAGCCCACCTGTAACAAAAGTTTAGCAAGTTTGTCCGGTTTTGACCCGTTACCCAACCCCATGTAATCATATACAATCAATCGTTCTTGACCTTTAATGCAATAGCCTTGAAAGCTGAAGCTGAGAAAGCTTTTGTGTTAAGCAATGTTTTAATTACTTGAGATCCATCCCATAGCTGACCACAATGAACACTATCAAATGCACCTTCACCAAACTTGTTTAACTAAAACTGTTTGTAACAGCATGACTCGTGATCGAAATCAATCATAATAAGAGTAGAGGGAAATCACATATTAATAATATACATTATGATGCTATCTTGAAATGAAAGGATATGTCTTACATGTTACATTAATAGTTCCAATGGAAGCTAGGAAGGTTGACACTCCTTAAACTTGTAAACCCTCAAAACAATCTTCATTAATCTGCAGAGTGCAGAAGACAAAAACAAAATTTAGGTATTTTGAAAGATGCATTAATCCTTCGTTCAATCAAGTACTCATAATCAGTTCTAAATAATGGATCAAACATGCTGGTAATAGAAGGTATCAGGAGTAAAACTCAATACTCAATTTTAGATCCCCTACAATAGTTGAAAGATGTAAAAAAACTTGACTTTTATCTTTCTAAAGATGTATATTGTCATTGTCGCTACAGAATTTTACTCATTCCAATGACCAGACACTCACTTTTTTACCCACTAACATCAACCATACGACCACTACATATGGTCTAATAGGCAGGTTACTAACATATATAATCAATTGTTCCCATATCATCAGCCCCAATTTTGACATTTGCTCACATTTCTCTACTAAATATTAGTCAGGTGACCACAATTGAATAACAGATGATCATGACTATCCATCTGTTGTTTGCAGATTACAGAATACAAGTCTCTATTTTTAAGGCATAAGCAGGCAAAGGAAGTAACAACAAATAAAGAAAAGACACTTGCTCAAAATTCAAAACCAGAAAAGTAACTTATGATCAATTGTTCTTAAGCTAGTTCAAACTTAAGTCTCACCATAAAACACCATGGCCGGCGGTCTGTGTTGCCACCGGATCGGGTCTAACCTTTTTCGCCGGAACACCATCGTCGCGGCCGATAACCATGACCACAACATCACCGTGACCATCGGAACCCTTGTAGCTTCGTCGGGACCTGTTCATAACTGCCACCTCAATCAACTACCACAATCAAATCAAAACCAAACCCTAAGTACAACAATGAATCATCCTACTTTAGTATTGATAATTCAGTAACATAGTGTTGAGTTACCATACCGTGCAGCAAGCCACCAACATCGTCGAGTAGGCGGCAGCTAGGGTTTTACGTTGAAATAGCGCCGCCACCAAGGCGGGCCCTAATCTGGCGGTTTATGCAGTGACTATAGCTGCTGGCGCTCTGCTATTATGACTTCCAAGTTAAGATCGCCTACAATGGGGGCTAGCCGGCGAAGATTAAGCCCCTGCCATGGCTCCGGCAGCGGCAATGATCGGCGATCAATGGTCGTATGCTACTCTGACAGTCGATGAAGTTCTAGTGGCCATGGGTTTCCAGCGGTAACCACTTCATTGGTGTTGCGTGTACCAGATCCGGACGGCCGGATCTAGCACCGACAGGGGTGAAGACGAACCCTAGATGGGTTATCCGACTTCCTGCAGACCATCGCCGACGATTCACGGGGTTTGAATGGTGACATGGCGAAATTGTAATTTCTGGCACCGACGTTCATCTGACGCCCGTTATCGTTAATTTCCTGTTCCTCGGTTATGTTATGAATTAATATAGTACTAGATTTTGCCCCGCCCGCGTTGCGGGGAACTAAGCCGAATATTTCTCTCTCATAACATGTACGTCGGTGTTTCGGTTACTTGTACATACGATTCATAACACGATCTCAAAAAAATGACATTGAATCAACCAATTAAATTAAAACATTAACATACTTTTGCTTAAGAAAAACAAAAATGATAGAAAAACAATAATTTTAAACTCGGGGCAAAATTGTAATTTTTTAGAATAAATGAGCGTGTGCCAGGCAGTCGTCTGACACGAATAAAAATTACAATGAGACAAACAATTAAAACAAAGCATTACTATAGTTCTGTAAAAAAAAAAACTAAAATGATGGCATGATTGTAATTTTATACTGGGGACAAAATCGTAATTTAAATGGGAAAGCAAAGGAAAACGATGGCAAAGATGTACATTTATTTAAGTTGAGGGCAAAATCTTATTTTGGCTTATTGGGGAAAAATCAAAACTAATGACAAAACTGTAAATTTAGACGGGTCAAAATCGTAATTTTTAGTTGGGGGGTAAAAGCATAATTTTATTTTGAACCGGGTAAAAACGTAATTTTGAACTGATAGCAAAATCGTAATTTTAAAGCGGAGATAAAATCTTAAATTGGTGTGACATTGACCCTCGGTATGGTAGTAGGCGCAAGAAATGTCAAGAAAATATCTATATGTTTTTTACATCGATCAAAACTATAGAAAGAAATTTACACGGGGTGGTAAAGCGAAAGAAATAACATTTTCATTAAAATTAAATAATAAATTAATTATTGTATTGATATGTGTCTACTTTCAACGATTTTACTGAAGTGTTCCAAGTATTGTGTTTCATTAGATTTAAACATAAGGGTACATGATGAAAAGTATGAAGTTAAAAAGTTCTAAATTAAAATTTACCTAAATTCAAGGGTTATTTAAGAGTATTCTACAAACCAGTGAAACTTGGCTAAATGAGGACAATACCACGTATTTCATTAATTACAAAACTGTGGGTAAGAACTAAGAAGCCTTCTCTAGGTAGTAAAGTAAAGCAGGTGCACTCACCGATCTATATTCCTTATTTTAGTCTCAAAACCTCAAAATCTCAAAACCATCTATCATCCACCGTTCTAACAGTTGGGCTAGGCCGCTAGGGTATGACGATGGTGAATCGGTTTACCGGCGAGGGTTTCCGGCGTCTTCATGTCGCCTATTTTGTCAGATCGAACTTCATGGTGCTCCACGGCTCGTGATTTTGACGGCGATTAAGTGATGACTGAAACAATGGAGCCCCAATCTGTCATGCAGTTATAGATCAGAGATGGTTGGGTTCGATTATCGTCGCTGTCGGTGGCGGCATGTCTTCTAACGACTCAGCAGATTCACACAACCAGTATGTGGACGCGATAATTTTGCAAAGAAAAAGTGCTGCTAAAACGGTGGTGGGAGAGCCGGCTGGTGGTGTGCGAATATTCAAACAACCACTCCTGAAACATCTTATGCGAAATCGATAATTTTCTCAAAAAAAGTGTTGGTTTTGTAATGACAATGGTGATAAAGCTGTCGGTGGTAGATGGATGGTTTGGAAAAAAAATCCTTGGGGCTGCCTGGTTAACAAAGAAAAAATTTCCTTGGCGAATAGCGAGCTGCCATGGCAATAGAGTTGATTTACCCTGATGGTTTGTCTGTTCATCTCACAGGGACATCGATCTTTTAGCTCTGAAATAACAAATTGTCAGAAAAGAAAACAAAGAGATGATGGGTCTGGTTGAAATCTTCTAAGGGACCAAAGTTGTAAATCAGAAGTCTCTGTGGTCATTGTCAAAGATGCCGAAACTTCACAGAGCACCAAAGTCAAACGCCGTTACCGTTAATGAACTGTTCCTCGGTTATGTTTGAAATTAATACATATATATGAATTTGCTCGATGATTTATTGCCCTTTTTATTGAGTGGACAGCTTCAAACCACATATTTGTCAAATTTTAATTTTTGGTTCAATAAAATATCATATATTTTTATATTGTAAATCTGTTTCATTGACAATGCAGAAAAATAAACGTAACACATTTCACACGCCTATATATTTTTGTATATTGTTCACATAACTTAAAAATTGCGTTATTTCAAACCATACAATCAAATCAATTATTCATTGAATTTAATAATTTAATTGTGTCAAACCATACAATCAAATCAATTATTTATGAATTTAATAATTTAATTGTGTAATACGTATATGAGATGCTAAAGAGATTATTCTTTCGTATCTTATATCTTAATATTTTATGTCAGTGCCAATGATTTCTAGATCAAGTTGTAGAATATTTGCATTTATTTGAGAGATGTAGGTTTAGCTTTCACTTGGTGTAGAGTTTGGTACTGGTGGGCAATGATAGGAGACCCAGGGAAACCTGAGTTGTATCCTTGAGCCAAACGAGTTTTACCGATAAATTCACCGTCGTGCCTACGGGCGGTTGGGTTACCGGGTTTTCCCCGGAATTGGTGTTGGACTCGAGTTAATCTCGGAGTACCTCATTTGTTCAGTGGGTGCTCGAGTGTTATTCTCCAAATTTTGTGTGGTTCATTCAAAATATTGAAAAATCACCAACATTGTTGATCCTTAAAAATTGCTATGATTTAACCGAGATGCTAAAATAATTTTACATTACGATATCTCATCTTCGTAGATTATCTTTTACTCATTTACTATTCTTCGTTTTCGTATGCCTTTGTTATTCACTTTAGATTTCGAAATGAAATAGCATGCTTATTTTTATTGGCATTTCAACCTGATTTTAAACAGTTGATACCGGTCTACGATCACAATTTCTCTAAATTACGACATACTTTTTCGTTGTTACGTTTTCATGTTCCGATCTGATCTGCAGAGCAACAGATCGAACACATGCAAATATAATTTTGGTTAACATTACGGCTTTATTTTGTTTTTTGGGTTATCCATATCGGTTGTCATACTGTGCGATGCCAACTGAATTTCTATCGCATCCCCACCACAACACACGGGTTTAGTAACACTAATTATTTATTAATCCAGAGTACGCTAGCTTCAATAGAGACTCCCTTGCAACTTTCTGTTTTAAAAAAAGCTCCTTTATAGGCTCTGTTTAATCATCAGTTACTCTATATTTATTCCTTTATTTATACGATTAGAATCATTTGAGAACTTTCAAATAATTTAAAAACTTTAAGAACTTCTAATAGCTAATCATTTTAATTATTTATTTTATATATTAAATATTTTTAGCATAGTTCTCAAGTCATAAAATAAATACGATACCGATAAAAATGTCATTCAAGCAGTATCAATTTGGTTCATCACTGTAAGTATTGAGATAGATCTTTCAATGATATCAAATAACCACGGGTGGTGTAGGTGTTGAATCCTCCTTATCCATGATATCAAGCAAACTCATCTCTAAAAAAAGAAAAAGAATACATCAGCAAGAGAAACAAGAAATCACAAGAAGAGGCTACTTGAAAAACCTTGATCAAGCCTTTGAATCTTTATGACATGTTTTATCACAAGTCCTACCCGCGCGCGGGCAATGGGGGGTGGGGGTGCAAAAAATGGGTTTCGGAACTGGAATTTGGTTGAACTCGTGCGTGCCCGCACGTCCTGCGGACACGAATGCAGCTCCGAAAACCCGGGCTCGCGTGAGGCAGTTTTTGCACTCGAGACTCATAACTGATTCGTTTTTTTTAGTTTATAACTGAAATGATCATTATTTTCTGTCAGTTTTAAACTGCCATCATTATAACAATTATTATGGTCATTATTTGTCAGTTTTAACTGATGCACTAATGACCATTATTTGGTTTTAATTCTCTGCAATGATGGCCATAATTCAGTTATGCTTTGGTGACTATAAAAAGAGATCAAGCTGATTAGTTTAGACACACCTCAACAACTTCTCCTCTCTCAATCTCAGTTTCTGCAACACAACTCCTTTTCTTTTCAGGCAAGTGTTCAAGTCCGGCAGTGCGCTGTTGCTGCTTCGAACCGGTGTACCCTGGGAACAGACCACGAATCTGTTTAAGGGAATTGTGTCAAACACAAGCCCGGTTCGCGTTAACTGTTTCTTTATCCCTGTTTTGATTATTTTGCAGTTCTTTTAGTAGCATATTTCTAACAAACTTAAACATATCCGTTTTACTAATTGTTTCTGCATTCTGTTTTCTTTTCAGAATGGCATCCCAGCCCATGTCTACTTCTGTTTCTGCAGTCATGACTGCTGTCATGACTTCCGCTGTTGCTGTTACAACCGGCCTGGTTGCACCACTGCCTAACGCAGTCTCACATGCTGAGAAACCTGAGAAATTCAACAGTGTGAATTTCAAACAGTGGCAGCAAAAGATGTTCTTTTATATGACCACTCTGAACCTAGCACGGTTCTTGACTGAAACCGTTCACCATGTGGATGAAGGGGATGTGGATGCTCAATCAGTGAGCGCGGTTCATGCTTGGAATCATTCGGATTTCTTGTGTCGTAACTATATCTTGAATGGTATGGTTGATATGCTTTATAATGTGTATTGTAAAGCCAAGACTGCCAAAGAGTTATGGGAGTCTTTGGACGGAAAATACAAAACAGAAGATGCGGGCACCAAGAAATTCGTGGTGGCTAAGTTCTTGGACTTTAAAATGATAGATGCTAAAACTGTCATGATCCAAGTCCAAAAATTGCAAGTTATTCTTCATGATATACATGCGGAAGGAATGGTCCACAGCGAGACATTCCAAGTTGCTGCAAAGATTGAAAAGCTGCCACCAAGTTGGGTTGATTTCAAGAACTATCTCAAGCATAAGCGAAAGGAGATGACCGTTGAAGATCTCGTTGTTCGTCTTCGTATTGAAGAAGATAACAAATTGGCTTTGAAACGGATTGATGGTCTTGAAACAGTGAAGGCCAATCTTGTTGAACATGGCCAATCTTCAAAGGGAAAAAACAGTGGAAAGGGTGGAAAGAAAAGTCATGGGAAACGCTCCAACCTTGGTGCTAAGGGAGGAGTTGGGAAAAAGAAGTTCCAAGGAACTTGTTATAATTGTCAAAAGCAAGGCCACAAGGCCAACGAATGCAAGCTTCCCAAGAAGGAAAATGCTCGACAAGTGAACATGTTCATGAAGTCGACAACCTTGTTGCCATGGTCACGGATCTCTCGATTTTGGTGACCGAAGTTAATTTGGTTAGGCAAAATAACAAGGATTGGTGGGTTGATACGGGGGCTACCCGTCATGTGTGTTTTGACAAAAGCCTTTTCAACACCTTCAAGGAGGTGACTAATGGCGAAAAGGTTTTTATGGGAAACTTCGCCACGACCGAAATTAAAGGTGAGGGGAACGTGATTCTAGAGATGACTTCTGGAAAGGAACTCACTTTGTCAAACGTGTTATAAGTTCCAGAAATTCGTAAGAACCTTGTGTCGGGGTGGCAGTTGAACAAATTTGGGTTCAAAATGGTGATTGAGTCGGACAAGGTCGTGTTGACCAAAAATGGTGTGTATGTTGGTAAGGGCTACGCCCTTAATGGAATGTTTAAACTAAATGTAATAGTCGTGAATGCAATGAAAGAAAACGCTATTAGTTCTACTTACTTGATTGAGTCTTCTAATGTAGCACCCCAAAAACGGGTTTGGTAATCAAACCACTTTAATAGTAAAGACGGGTAAAATACTGTTAGTCATAAAAATTAACCCGGTAAATATTAGGATTTAAATAAATAAACTTGATGTTAATTAAAAAGGAGGATAAATACTTTGAGAAAACAAAGTATATAGAAGGCTCGAGTTAACGGGACTTAAAATAAAACGGGTTATGACTTCCCGAACCCACTAAGTGACTAGGAATATTAACCTAGTTAGTTATGTGTTGTTAGAACAATAAAGGAAACTAGAAATAGTTAAACCTTTTATAAAAACAAAACATGAGGGGCTAATAGTGTCAAGTGGAGGAAACTTATTTATTAAAACTAAAAATAAAACACAACACACACTAGATAAGTGTGTGTGTGTGTGCGCAAGAAACGATCAGGAGCACCAGGGGTTCTTTCAAAACCCTAAAGCTCATGAAATCCAGCAAAATCAAGGAGAAATCGAGCAAAGAAATTAGGTCTTTAACTAAAATCGTGATCACCAAGCTAAGGGGATCGTAAGGTATGTCGAATTTTTGATATTTATGAAGTTGAGAATTCTTGATGTGCATAAGAAATTCGAAATTGATGTTGCATGATTGTGGTATGGATGATATTGAAGTGAAATAGTGTTTAGGAGTAAACCCTAGACAAGAATATATTGAAATCATGCCTAGCTCAAGTAAATTCAGATCTTGTTGATGCTAAATTCATGTATGAGATGTTTTTAGGGTTTTGATTGCTAAAAATTAGTGTTATGATGTCAAGAACATACTTAAATTGAAAGCTGAATGCAAACAACTCCTGATCAGAATTTACAGCCAACTTGTATTGGCTGTAACCTGAACAAAACATGACAAAAACCTGTGTTTCTTGAGTCTAAAATGTAATTCCAGGAAATATCTTTAAAACTCCACTGGAATCGCATTTTTTTCGACGAAAATTGAGCGTTTTATGAATTTTTCCGTATCAAAGGTTCAAGCTGCGTTTTCTGGCATAATTTGCAGCCCATTACGAATGTCATAACTCAATTTAGGAATTTAGTTATGATCTCAAATTTTTTACTTTAGATATTTTTAAGCGATTAAAAGAATCGCCAATTGGAATTTCGTCAATCGGATAAACGAGGAATTTTTAATGAATTTTTCCGTAAGCTGCAGTCAGAAGTGACGAATCTGATTGCAGCTTAGTAAATGAATTTTTACGAATTTTTGGTAAAGAGTTAGATCTTGAAATTTTAACACAAGGCCTAACCCTTCGAGAGGTACGCCACATAAAAAAATCATAATTTTTGAAGACTTGTAAACAGGTTAAACAAGTCACCAAAAACAGCCCATTTTCAGTGATATGAACTTGCCTAATTAATGTTAAAGCTTGGCTAAACAACTAGTTATGAAACTTGATTATAATAGGTATTCGGATGAATGCTAAATAGTATGATGAAACGGGTCTCGTTATAAAAGGTAACCCTTGGTTCTTGCAAAAATGAATAAAGAAACTAGTCACGATAATCGTTTGAACTAGTTAAAGAAATTAGAAGTATAATGAATTTGATGAGAAAACTAGTTAAAACGGTAGTGTAAGAATAATGCCTATCGGATATTTGACAAATTACTTAAATGAATTGTTGAACTTGATTGTGTAATTGCTCGTGTTATAGGTCGTTTGACTTTTAAAAGTCAAACTGACCAATAATTAAATCAATTTGGTGATTTTGATATAAAGACCGTAAGGTGAGATAGTCTTGATAATAATGACTAATCTAATCACCTTGCGAATGATAAAAGGTAGATTGACACTCGAAAAGCTAGGTGGAAGCTTGGGTAGAAGCGGGTCAAACGGAACTAATACGCGTGGAAAAGCATAATCGGAATTCAAGGCAAGTTAAGCTTACACCCCCTTGGTATTATGATACATTTACTTGTGAGTATTGATTTTTGAATTATGACAAGTATTTGAAAATACTATATTCCGGCATGATACAATGTAAGCCGAAATAAGGAAATATGGTAAGAAACCATAAACTATGGTAAAAAGGGGGTAAAAACGGTAGGCTAGTCGGGTGAAGACTAACCAATATGAAATTTTGAACATCACATTATAGGGTGAACCATAATGGGTAAAAGTGATTGAATAAAAATCCGTACATGAGTTGACGGATAGATAAAAGGTTTGAAAAGATAACCATTTGGTGTAAATCTTAACGGGTCAAATAATTCAAGTAATGCCATTTAAGTAATAAGAACTCAAAGTGTAAACCGGAATGGGTTTAAGGGGCGGGATGGTATTTAAAAATATCATCTTATGTTGATAAATGGTCACTTTCGGCTAAACGGGTCAAATGGCAAGTTAATACCATTTAACAATAATACTAATTGATGACCGCTTGTTAAGTGTTGTGATTTCAGGAAAGGACATACGGTTTGTAATGCTTTTATCTAGAAAATTTAAAAGCAAAAGATATTTAAACGGGTCAATATGTTGACCCGAGCCAGGTACGCATATTTTGAATTATAGCTAGAAGTAATAAGATGGTCAAATATTAGTGAAAACCCTTCGTCGTATAATGAGGGACTGAAGTTGACCAAAATACCCATGAACACTGAATCGGGTAAACGATCCTTATGAGCCGTTTAAGAACGTGTTTTACAATCATGTAAGTTGTAGGTAAATATCAAGTGGACTGTGCATAACGAAGGGGAAAGATTTAAACTTAAAAGGTTTAAATCTACGAAACGGGTCAAAAGAATTATGCGCATAGAATGAGTACTAGCCGCGTAATTCATAAAAGATTACAGACCCGAACTAAAGATTTTGAGATAAACATGTTGATGTATGCTTAATGGTCAATTAGAAACAAGTTTTGAGGTTTAAAAACTTGAACGGGTCAAAAGTCTTTAAAAAATGAATTTTAAAGTCAAGGGCTCGAAGCCCATTATTTTTTGAATTCAGATGTTAACTTTAACTCCATATGATGGAGGATTAAATTACGAATTCGAAGGAAACAAGAATTTTGAATAATGGATAAATGAATTGGATGGAAATATGTTTATAACTTGTTGTGAAACTGTCAAAACTAACTTTTATGTTGGTTTTGATTTTAGGAATGTCTTATGGAACTCCGGATGAGGTTCAAGTAAGAAAGGAGAACCGAACACATGTCTTGAAGCTTCCGCAACGATCTTATTTTGTTCTAGTTTAAAAAGTGGATATTGTAAACACTTGAAAATTATATTTTGGAATGTTTTTAAATTATGTAAGAAGTTTAACTTGGAAAAGTTTTTTTGTAAGCTTGCATTTTCATATAAAATGCGTGTTTAATATTATAATATTGAATAATAGAGACGGGTCTTACATCTAATCTTTGGCATTGTAGACTAGGTCACGTAAATTATAATTCCATTCGTCGTTTAATCAAACTTGATTGCATACCAACATTCGATATCGACTCAATTAATAAATGTGAAACTTGCATAGAAGCAAAACAAACGAAATCGTCATTAAAAAAGGTGGAACGTATCACCGAACCCCTCTAGATGATCCACACTGATGTGTGTGATCTAAAGGCAATTCCTACTCGTGGTGGGAATAAGTACTTCATCACGTTCATTGATGATAGTACTAGGTATTGCTATGTGTACTTACTTAAGAGTAAGGACGAGGCTATTGACAAGTTTATCTTGTTCAAAGCCGAAGTTGAGAATCAACTAAATCAGAAAATCAAAATCGTAAGGAGCGACCGAGGAGGTGAATATGTTTCACCTTTTATTGACGTATGTGCAAAAAGTGGAATCATCCACGAACTCACGGCTCCTTACTCCCCTCAATCAAATGGCATAGCGGAATGGAAAAATCGTACTTTAAAAGAAATGATGAATGCCATGATGATAAGTTCTGGTGTAAACCAAAACATGTGGGGGGAAGCAATCTTATCAGCAAATTATGTATTGAACATGATACCCAATAAGAAAAAGGATGTAACGCCTTACGAATTATGGACCGGAAAGAAACCACCATATAAATCCTTGAAAGTGTGGGGGTGTTTAGCTAAGGTGGTGGTCACACTACCTAAGCACCTACTAATAGGACCCAAAACGGTGGATTGTGTATTTATAGGATACACCCGTCCTTATGGTCCTTATCGTTTTCTTGTGCATGATTCTAAGAACCCTGGAATATGTAAAGGGACCATAATAGAATCTAAGGATGCATCATGGTTTGAACATATGTTCCCATGCTTAGATAAAAGTGAACCTAGTTCTTGTAGACCGATTGAGGAAATTGTTCCCAAGGGTGAAGTTGAAAATGATGAACCTCGAGAACAATCTAAGACTGAGGAAGTTGAAATCAGGAAAAGTAAACGGCAAAGGACTAAAAATCCTTTAGCCCTGAGTTTCTTACCTATATGGTAGAAGATGAACCTCAAACGTACCAACAAGCGGTGCATTCCTCAGAAGGACCTCAGTGGAGGGAGGCAATCAAAAGTGAGATAGACTCTATCTTACAAAACCATACTTGGGAACTAGTGGATCTTCCTCAAGGATGTAAACCACTAGGATATCGATGGATCTTCAAGAAGAAGATGAAACCAGATGAGACCATCGATAAGTATAAAGCAAGGTTGGTGATCAAAGGATATAAACAACGAGAAGGTTTAGATTACTTTGATACACACGCCAGTTACGCGAATAACATCCATCAGGTTGGTGCTTGCCATTTCCGCCATTAGAAATTTGGAAGTTCACCAAATGGATGTGAAAAAAGCTTTCTTGAATGGAAATCTAGAGGAAGAAATCTACATGGAGCAACCCGAAGGCTTCATAGCTATTGGGCAAGAAAAGAAAGTGTGTAAACTTGTAAAATCCTTGTATGGATTGAAACAAGCTCCAAAACAATGGCACCAAAAGTTTGATCATATCATGCTTGATGCTGGGTTCAAAATCAATGAATGTGACAAGTGTGTGTATGTGAAGGACACATCTGATGGATATGTCATTTTGTGTCTATATATAGATGACATGCTCATTGCTGGAAGTGATGACAAAATCATAAAATCTACAAAGAAAATGCTAAAAGAAAGATTTGACATGAAAGACATGGGTCTTGCGGATGTGATTTTGGGGGTCAAAATCACGCAAACCCAAAGTGGACTTGTTTTATGTCAATCCCATTATGTGGAGAAAATTCTTGAGAAGTTCAATGCAAATGACTCTAATGAAGCTAGAACTCCACTTGACACGAGTCAACATCTAACCAAGAATAGAGGTGAACCTGTAAACCAATTGGAATACTCAAGAATTATTGGTAGCTTGATGTATCTTATGAGTTGTACTAGACCAGACATAGCATATGCTGTAAGCAAGCTAAGCAGGTACACGAGCAACCCAAGTTCAATGCATTGGAACTGTATCACTCGGTTGCTTCGCTACTTAAGATACACCCGAGAATACGGGTTGCATTACAACAGATTAGGGCTGGCAATTGGGTACCTGTTAAGACACGATTAGACCTGTTTGACTGAAAAATACACCCTTTGACTTTTTTAATTTTTAAAATAATTAAAATTACAATGTTAGGATCTATCATTTATTCATCTTTGTATATAAAACATAAAACTGTTTATAAACATGAGGTAGAAAGTAGTTAAACGAGTCGTAATCATGTTTGAAACTTATGTTGTGCGCGCCGTCAGAAACCAGTTAAACCTGTTAAGACACGATTTGCCAGCCTTACAACAGATATCCAGCAGTTATAGAAGGACACTACGATGTAAATTGGATATCTGAAACGAATGATTCCAGAGCAACAAGTGGGTATGTATTCACACTTGGAGGTGCTGCTATATCGTGGAAATCGTCAAAACAAACGGTTATCGCTAGATCCACAATGGAATCAGAGTTCATCGCTTTAGATAAAGCAGGTGAAGAGGCAGAATGGCTACGTCAATTTGTTGAGGATATACCAAGATGGCCTAAGCCGGCATCAGCCATTTATATACATTGTGATAGCCAATCGACACTTAGCAGAGCTCGTAGCACAATGTATAATTGTAGGAACAGACATATTAGACGTAGACATAATACAATACGACAACTAATCTCTATAGGAATTATCACTGTTGACTACGTGAGGTCAAAGGATAATATTGCGGATCCGCTAACAAAAGGCCTAAGTAGAGAGTTAGTACAGAAGTCGTCCATGGGAATGGGACTGAAGCCCTTGAAAATATAAGTTCATATGATGGAAACCTAACTCAGTTGACTGGAGATCCCAAGAGCTGAGTTCAATAGGAAAACCTAATTGTATGAATTAGTAAGGTCACCATGGGGGATAACCCTACGTATATATATAAGGGAGTTTATTGCAAAGCTTAGTAAACTTCCTAGTCCATTCCTAAAAGTGGCAAGTGTGAGGCTAAGTCTATGGCTTTTAATGATTCGACTAAAATAGTGAATCACCTATGTGAGAGAGAAGTGGGGTCGCTTTGAAGGGTATTGTTGGGGCACAATACCTAATGGCTCTCGCAGAACCAGGCATCATGTTCATGACCATAACGAACATAACTATGAGGACTTGACTTTGTCAAGGAGAGTCTTGTGTGAAGTGCATTGTCGTCTACACAAACGGCAGACGAGTTCAAAGACATCGAGTTCTACTCAGAGCTAGTAGGCTAAGTGCATTTCATGAGCTAAGGTTCAAAGGGTAACACATACCTATCGTATGCAAAACTCAACTGCTGAAATGTAATAAGGAATTATGTTGTTTCTGAGATCGACCTCCATTCATGTGGGGGATTGTTGGAAGTTTAGTGTGAATGAAAGTCTCAATTGGTAATTCACCTTGTCCCACATTGGTGTGGGAACAAAAGGAAAGGCTACTTATAAGGAAAAACCTTGATCAAGCCTTTGAATCTTTATGACATGTTTTTACCACAAGTCCTACCCCCGCGCGCGCAGGGGGGTGTGCAAAAAATGGGTTTCGGAACTGGAATTTGGTTGAACTCGTGCGTGCCCGCACGTCCTGCGGACACGAATGGAGCTCCGAAAACCCGGTCTCGCGTGAGGAAGTTTTTGCACTCGAGACTCATAACTGATTCATTTTTTTTGAGTTTATAACTGAAATGATCATTATTTTCTGTCATTTTTAAACTGCCATCATTATGACAATTACTATGGTCATTATTTGTCAGTTTTAACTGATGCATTAATAACCATTAAATGATGATGGCCATAATTCAGTTATGCTTCGGTGACTATAAAAAGATATCAAGCTGATCAGTTTAGACACACCTCAACAACTTCTCCTCTCTCAATCTCAGTTTTTGCAACACGACTCCTTTTCTTTTCAGGCAAGTGTTCAAGTCCGGCAGTGCGTTGTTGCTCATGGTTTATCTTATGGATTCTTGTGCCATAGTTTGTCCCCAACTAACCTCCCTTATTTGCTGCCCTAAAGGTCCCAGTGACCTACAATGTGTTGAAATCATCCAAGTCTTCAACCTTTAATGTTGAAAGACTTGTGTTTTGGTTAGGTGTGAACAACGGGAGTCTTGGCTTCCCAACTATGATTCCACCTACTTCACTTGTTTATTTAATTAGTTAGATATCCATCTAAGCGGTTTCTGTCACACCCCAGTAATTCGATACCCCGGGGGTGTGACCACTCGGTCGGTACCTGTTTTGATAAATACGTAGCAGAAAAATGTTTATATTTATTTTTATTTATTTAGACAATTTTTAAGTTGAACGGAATGTGTTTTGTAAAGGGGAATTAAACACCCCTTTTTCTATACAAAACGTTTCATACATCTAGTAATCAAAATTTCTATCTAACGACAGTTTTACAAAATATTTAGCCACAAGACTCTTCTGTGCCTAGGGAATCGTCCTCCTTTCAGCACTAGTCTTGCTATTCATAACTATTCCTGATTACCTGAAAACGTTTTGAAAATAATACGTCAGTGAAAAGCTGGTGAATA
Source organism: Helianthus tuberosus (assembly GCA_030545235.1). Classification (NCBI taxonomy): domain Eukaryota; kingdom Viridiplantae; phylum Streptophyta; class Magnoliopsida; order Asterales; family Asteraceae; genus Helianthus; species Helianthus tuberosus. The sequence goes on along the minus strand of JARYGA010047267.1, from coordinate 4,361 downwards.
ACATTTAACCGACACTAAACCCTTTTTAGTATAAGCGATATTAAAGCTATTTAAAACATACTAGTAATCAACACATTCAACGAGCTCCTCGCCCGTTTTACTACCGAACTTCTTGCCCGATTTTACGTATTTCTCCTACCGAACTTTGTGCCCGGTTTTACGGTTTGTTACACGTCTACAATTTGATCAAATTATATGTGCATTTATGATCTGAATGCTATCCATAAAATACAATATGCAAAAAAATATATTTAACACAACTCATGCTATTATAAACATTTTTAAAAGTAGTTAAATGTATTCACCTGATAATTTTTCACAAGCAAAGTCTATATTAGCCAAACATCGTTTTCGCAAACAACTTCGTCACCACACAGTTCTCACCTAACTAGCTCTTTATAAAGTGTTGAGTTAATTACTGTTTTTGTCCATGTGGTTTGTCAAAAATCAATATTCCAGTCCATTAGTTTAAAAATTGCGATTTCAGTCCCTATGGTTTCACTTTCGTAACCATTTCAGTCCACCTCGTAACCATTTCAGTTCCTGTACTTAACAGAATAAATGAATTGAAATGGTTACGAAAGTGAAACCACAGGGACTGAAATGGTTACAAAAGTGAAACCACAACGACTGAAATCGAAAATTTTAAACTAATTGACTGAAATAGTGATTTTTGACAAACCATAGGAACGAAAACAGTAATAAAAAGGTTGTTATATTTCTTCTCTTGGAAGAAAGCGAGGTCTATATTTTTTTTTGGAAGGTGACTTTCTATGTACTGGACTTTTTGGTCACCGGGTTCATGTCGAAGACAATCCCCCGTCAGCCCCACACTCTCGGACGCGATGTTCGATCGGGCCCCGGCCGCCGCGCAAGCTGACTTCCGCCCGGAAACCATACTGCCCCCACACGAGAGACTCGCTGGGGTAACAGCTGGGTAAAACCGGGTTGCCCTTAAGACCGCACAATGAAAGCGAGGTCTATATAGATGGATGAGACGGCTGTATTCTTTTATTTATTATTTAAAGAAAATAAATCAATAATAAAGTAGATATGTATCTTTTTGTGTAGCCTATCAATTTCTGACACACATGAATCCACATGTAGTTTACTAAAATTGTTTTCCCTAGAAGAATGGCAACTTGTCAAAAGCTCCTTCTAACATCTGTTATTGTTTCAACTTGTGTATGTACATGAATACAATATATACTATTAGTTTTATATATTGTTATTTTATTCATATCTATTACTACACACTTTTGAAGGAGATATCTTCTAATTTATGTATGCGTATAATATATTTTAATTTATGCATGAAAGTATGCCCACACCTATAATCCAATTATATAATATATATATTTTGATATGTAAATCTACGTTTTTTAGTAATAATAATTGTATAACTAATTTAACTCAATTCTTGTTTATGGGTTGAGTTATAATACAAAAGATTTAAAAATAAGAAGGGTAAGAAGGCACCAGAGAGTGACAAGTGTCCTATGAGTAATTAAATGGAAAGGGTAATTTTGTCTTCAAGAGGAAAGAGAATATGCACATGCAAGTCACATGCTATTACCCCCTAACTTTTAAACGCCCGTAACTTTTTTATACATCATTTGTTTAAAAAAAAATTATACCATAAAATCGAGCGTTTTTTTATCTTTAATATGAGTACCATATTGTTATATTTTTCAAAAAAATTTCAAAAACCCAGTTGCATATTACACAATGGACGTGATGTAAAACACAATGTAAATTAGATTAAAAGCACAATCAATGACAACAGATAAAGACACAATGGACAACATACTAAAACACAATGAACATAACGTATAACACAATGACGATAACATATAACACAATAAGAATCAGACTAAATAAAAACACAATTGATGACAACAGATAAAAGACACAATTAATGACAGCAAATAAAAGACACAATGGAGAGCAAATGAAGACACAATGAAAAACAAACTAAAAACACAATACTTAACAAACTAAAACACAATGAACAAGATAATAAAAAAATTGAACAAATTATTAAACCACAATGGACAACATATTAAAACACAATGAATAACATATTACACAATGGACATGATGTAAAACACAATGTAAATTAGATTAAAAACACAATCAATGACAACAGATAAAGACACAATGGACAACATACTAAAACGCAATGAACATAACGTATAACACAATAAGAATCAGACTAAATAAAAACACAATTGATGACAACAGATAAAAGACACAATTAATGACAGCAAATAAAAGACACAATGGAGAGCAGATAAAGACACAATGAAAAACAAACTAAAAACACAATACATAACAAACTAAAACACAATGAACAAGATAATAAAAAAATTGAACAAATTATTAAACCACAATGGACAACATATTAAAACACAATGAATAACATATTACACAATGGACATGATGTAAAACACAATGTAAATTAGAATAAAAACACAATCAATGACAATAGATAAAGACACAATGGACAACATACTAAAACGCAATGACCATAACGTATAACACAATGGCGATAACATATAACACAATAAGAATCAGACTAAATAAAAACACAATTGATGACAACAGATAAAAGACACAATGGAGAGCAGATGAAGACACAATGAAAAACAAACTAAAAACACAATACATAACAAACTAAAACACAATGAACAAGATAATAAAAAAAAAATTGAACAAATTATTAAAACACAATGGACAATATATTAAAACACAATGAATAACATATTAAATACAATGACCTGAACTAATAACACAATTTATAGAAAACCCAGATATAACAAAATCTTCATTGTGTCATATATTGTGTTATAGGTTTTTATAAAAACGCAATGGATAGAACTCAAATTAACATTGTGTTATAGGTTTTGATAATAACACAATGTATAGAAACTCTACTGACCAAAACCCAGTTAAAAGACACAATGACCTGAACCTTTAACACAATGCCAAAAAACCCAGTAAAAATGAAAATTTTTATTTTATTTTTATATGATAATATGGTACTCATATTAAAGATAAAAAAATGCTCGTTATTATGGTGAAATTTTTTTTTGAAAAAAAATGTCGTATGAAAAAGTTATGGACGTTTTAAATCGATTGGGGAATTGGCATGTGCCTTGCATGTGGAGAGAGAAAATCCATAAATATAGGATTCCTTTTATGCCCTTCTATTATCTTCTTTTCCTTACAACCAATCTCAACCCTTCAAATCTAAGATCAATGGACTAGAATCCTTCTTACACTTCTTATTTATTTTATCCTTTGTATTTGATCCTAACCCTCTTGTTTAGATCCCATAACTTTTAAAATATAGCAGTTTATAAAATTACGAGTACGTAGTTAGAACGTACTTATTTTTCTCTACGTTTCAACCTAAATTTTAATAAAAATGGAGCATGACCAAATATAATATATTTTGCCATTATATTGAAACGGTTCTTATAAAAGTATATGCTCGTCTAAATAACTCATCTTTTTAATGGTCATCTTACTCGTTACCTACTCATAAGTTTCATATATTTTATTTTAATGCATAAAACGAAAATGTTACAGTTTCCAAGAAATCAAAGTGAGCCAACCCCACCTCATCTCCAACATTTTCCATGTCGGGTATGCACACGTTCGGGTTGTTCTCATTTGACCACTTAGCAAAATTAGTTACTTGTACATTTTAATCTTATTCATGACCAACCGAAATCATCAACTAAGTTGATGATTTATGCTTTGGTGAATCCATATAACGAGATTAAATGGATGGAATTCATCCTACCTCATTGCATGACTATATATGACCTGGACTAAGTAACTAAATACAAATATATACATTTATATATATCACAAACTAAACCATAGTGCCAACCAAATCATGGCTTAGTATTATGAATTTTGTTGATCACCATCTTAGTGTTAGTCTTGATTCCTCAATGTTTGGATTCTAATGGATGAGTTAGTATCCATGAAAACACGCTAATACATGTCCAAATGAGTGTCTAAGACAAAATGTATTTTCTTGTATATACCTTTTCTACTTGTTATTAAATTTGCTAGCCAATCTTAACATGTATAGCGCTATAGGAGTAGTGCACCGTCCGTTTTCGTGGTCTATGTTAAGTATTCAATCGTAAACAGTCTTGTTCACTCGTTGACAAGATTATGCTCGTAGAATCTTTGGTTTGACACTTAGGTCGTGCATGCTAGTATGTTATTTAACTTAGTATATGAATTGCCATGATGGATTTGAGAACCTTTTTATTATAGGCTATGTAAAACCAAACTTGTATGCTCATCAAACATTTGTGTTGACATATACTTCAATAAAT
>JARYGA010047266.1:0-65297 GCA_030545235.1 Helianthus tuberosus | reverse complement strand
ATCATCATTGACAGTTTGCCATAGTCCATTAGTACACGCCCGTCCGACTGGCACGGTGTGAGGTTTGTTAAACCTAATAGCGCTATTAACTAATGACCCGCTCACCATTGGTCTCGGCAATTAAGTCGATATAAAATGAGGGACTTAATGATAGAGTTTTGTCTAGTAAGTTTTAAGGTTGTTGTCCTACCCAAGGAGGACGAACGTACGTATTCTACCCAAGGAGAATATGCTGGATTAATATTGACATACTACCTATGGAGGATGGCAGTACATATCCTACCCAAGGAGAATATGTAGGTTCCGTTTTAATTCTTTAACCCGCATCCTACCTATGGAGGATGGCGGTACATATCCTACCTAAGGAGAATATGTAGGTTCCTTTTTAATTCTTTAACCCATTCTCAACCACCGAGAATCCCATGCCTTAGAAAGTGTGTGAACTCACCTTGGTTTGCTCAGTTAGATTAGTTACTCTAATAATCAGAAATCAAGCACGTCCTAATAAAGTACAGATAACAATCAATTTCTCGTGCATGCATAACACGTATCCTACGTACGGTTTATCTACTCATTACTTCTATCACATACCACACAATTCAAATATCACACTCTGACTTTTGTGGAAAGATCATAGTTAAAAAAAAATACACTTGTAACACTTGTTAGAAAATAATTTTCTATGTGTTGGAGTTTTTAGAAAATTTCGCCAGAGTCTCCTTTTTAAATGGAGGTGACCATGCTAATAAGCATATCATTTTCTTTTCCAAAAAAAAAAATCATTCAACAAACAACAATTTACCAAGAGCAAACTATTCCATTTACAAACCAACATGAACTTGATGTTTCATAAAAAAAACGCGTAGTAACTTGGTAAGGCGTTTAGTGGGTTTAGTTACCCTCCAAAGTGTGTTTCCTTTATTTAAAATCTCATTCTCGGGATTTTTAGATGTTCACAAATTGTGAACATATTTTACAAAAAATATTTATTTACAACATTTTCATGTGTCACTAGTATCCATATACTTACTTTATTTCCAAAATAGTGTAAGGATCATGATCTTTCGAAAACCGTCTTTTAAACTTGGTTTATTTAGGAAAATCTCTCACAAGTTTTAGATCTATAAGATCACTAGTTCACTTGGTTTATTATTTTTACAAGAAATCATTTTATCACCAAGTTCATGTCTAAATATGGAGGTGATTCTTTTATGTAAACCCCTAATCACCTCCTAACTTGTTAACTCATGTTTTTAATCATGATTTAACAAGTTCCATATGATGATTAATCATCATATTACTAGTAACCAACAAGCAAGCATCAACATATACTAAACAACATCATATTAACAATATTACATCATGTTTCATCTTATTTAAGCTTATGTTTCATGATTCAAGATTCAAGTCTTTTAGTGTTCATATGTTTCATCATAATACATCTATTAACCACCAAAAACATGAAGTATCTAAGGATTAACAAGAAGCTTACTACTAGCTTCGAGCTAGGGAAGAACAAGATCGAAAATCAAGTGGATAAAAGCTTGTGGTTGAGGTCTTTCGAGTTCCAAGAGTTCCACACTTCGTTATTCACCTTGATGCACCTTGTAATAGCCTTGGATTGCTTGGAAGGAAATCGAAAATGGTGGTGTACCAAGAGGGGTGTTTGGCCGTAGCTATAGAGAGGGAGAGAGTGAGTTGTGTTGATGTGTGAAGATGATGAAGATGTAGGTTGTTTATAATTCTCTAAACCTTTTTACCCAAAGGTTATAGTGTCCCCCTAAGTACACTCATAATCTAATCAAGATCTCATCAAATCTTAGGAGGATTTCATGGGGACTATGGAAGATTTAAAGAAATCTTTGAGTGGGGCCCTTGGGTGAGCCATAAATCACCATGGGGGGGGGGGGGGGTTAATTGTAAATTTAAATGGTAAATAGGTGATTAGTAGGGTGTTAAGTGTAATGTCAAATGTTTAGTGTGTTACATGCTTTATGTAGTGCGTTATAGTGCTCGGGGACCATAACTATCTCAGAAGAAGTGAAATAATGTTTCTTACAATATTTTAGTGTTCTGTGTAATGTCTGGTTGTTCGGTTAGATACCGTTCCGTTAAAGTGCTAAGTTATTCCGTTTAGTGTCTTTTATGTATCTTTTTGTAATATTTTTAATTCCCAACACTTAGGAAAGCATACAAGACTATTTAGTCAATTTTCTACACAAGACTAGTATGTTAACAAGCACATGTAAGTATGGCGCAGTAATCAGAAAGCAGTTAAGTAATTCAGCACAGTCATCAAGCACTTTAATTAACATTAATTAATCGTACGGATACATGTAATTATGAGGGTTGTCACACTCTCCCCCCCCCCCCCGCGTCTTGTACTTCTTGCAATTCTTCGTAAGGGTTAGTACTGCTCCCACTGACCTTGAAATCCTCCAGGAACGCAGCACGCTTGGTTTCAACAATACTGGTGACATGAGAAGGACAATAGAAAAGATAACCCTTTGAATTATCAGGATACCCGATAAAGAAACAAGTAACTGTTTTAGGGTCAAGTTTCCTTAGGAAAGGATTGTAAAGTTTTGCTTCAGCAATGCAGCCCCATACTTTCATATATTTAAGACTCGGTTTCCTTCTTGTCTAAAGTTCATAAAGAGTTTTAGGGACAGACTTAGAAGGAACTCTATTGAGTATATGAACAGCTGCTTTTAACGCTTCAGTCCAAAGGAATAATGGTAAATTAGTGTAGGCTAACATACTGCGCACCATGTTCATAAGGGTACGGTTTCTTCGTTCAGCGACACCGTTCTGCTGAGGTGTACCAGGCATGGTGTATTGGTTCACAATCCCCTAGCCCTTACAAAACTCATAAAATGGACCAGGAGCTTGACCCAAATCAGTAAGTCTTCCATAATATTCACCGCCTCTATCTGATCTCAGAACTTTAATCTGACGATCTAATTGCTTTTCAACTTCAGCCTTATAATCTTTAAAAGTTGTAAGAGATTCAGACTTTTCCTTAATTAGATACAAGTACATGTAACGAGAATAATCGTCAATGAAAGTGATAAATGAAGTATGTCCTGTTATGCCAACAATTTGGTAGGGACCACTAATGTCAGTGTGAATGAGTTCTAATAAATTAGAGCTCCTAGTGGCACCTTTCTTATTCGCTAATGTCATTTTTCCTTTAAGACATTGACACATGTTCCAAAATCAGAGAAATCGGGAGGAGGTAAGACTTCATCCTTTACGAGACGATTTAATCGTTCTCTTGAGATGTGGCCTAAACGTTGATGCCACAACATGGACGAAGTCTCTAAGTCTCATTTCTCTTTCATCTTTGTGAGTGATTCATTAATGTTATATGACAATAAAGATTTGGAAAAATTATCATCTAGTTCTAATCTATAGAGACCACCATCCAGAATGCCAGTACCATAAAGAACAGAATCATAGAGGATAGAGAGTTTGCGATGACCATGGGAAACAATAAAACCGTCCATGTCTAACTTTGGTCCTGATACAAGGTTTCGAGTTACCTCAGGAACATATAAGGTATCATAAAGTTTAATACATAAACCAGTTTTCATAAATAATTGTAATGTTTCAATGGCCTTCACTTCTAATTCTCAATCATCCCCAACCTTAAGCGTTCTTTGGTTTCTTTCCAGCTTCCGGATTGTAAGGAATCCCTGAGTTGAATTGGTAACATGAACCATAGAACCAGAATCAAACCACCAAGAGTTAGCAGGAACATTTAAATTATAGGACTCAAGTATCATAAAATAATCGTTACCTTTCTTAGCCAGCCACTCCTTAAAGTCAGGGCATTCCTTCTGCATATGTCCTGCCTTTTTCAGAACTTGCAGTGGATTCTGCCTAAGGAGTTCTTAGAGCTGGAAGGTGCACTTGTATTGGGATTGGGCCTTTGGAATTTAGAAGCATCCTTCCTCTGATGATTGTTCTTCCTCTTCTTAGAATTGGAGGTGGTGAAGTTAGCAATATCAGTAGTGCGATCCATCCTCATACGCTCTTCCTCCTGTACGCACATAGCGACCAGCTCACTCATCGTACATTTGTCCTTCTGAGTGTTGTAATTGATCTTGAATGCTTCAAAGGATGAAGGAAGTGAAGTAATGATGAAATGAACGAGGAAACCATCACTGATTTCCATTTCCAGCCCCTTCAGCTTATTGGCCATGTCATTCATCATCATGATGTGCTCGCGAATGCCACTCCTCCCGTCATAGTTAGTTGTCACCAGCTTGAGGATAAGAGTACTAGCCAAGTAGGTTTTAGCATCTTCAGAATCAGGAATGGCTCCTCTGATTGCATTGCTTATGGACTGCTTCATGAACATGAGAGACATGCGGTTACACCTAGTCCATTTTTCATGAGTCAACTGCTCAGCAGCAGTACTTTGAGGAGTAAGGTCCGCTGGCTCATTCTCTCTTAGAGCATAGTCAAAATCCAGCAATCCAAGTGTAAGCATGAGAGCATCCTTCCATGCAGCAAAGTTATCACCAGTCAAAGGTGGAATCCCGCAATTGGGCGCTGATAGTGGAAATAAGATGAGAAACTTATGATACTAAGGAAGAAGTCCTAATGTGATCTAAGGGCACGTTATACTAAGGCAGGCATAAATAATGACCATTTTAATTATGAAGTTGTGATATTGTCTATTACTAACATCAAAATAATAGACTTAGTAAAATTCTACTTAAACGAAGACAAATCAGCTTTGGCCAGAAGTGTAATCATTTAAGCATGTGTGCAAAGTGTTTGTGACAAATCAGCTTTGGCCAAAAATTGAGACAATCACTTTAGTTATGCACTTGTTATGCATACTATACATGAAAGAATTAAATCAGCTTTGGCCAGATATTAATACTTTCACGTTTGTTATACACACTTAACATAGCTTTCATAATACTTGAACGATAAGTAGATGTATCAAATCAGCTTTGGCCAGAAATGATACATCAGAAGCTCATTCAAGTTAAGCTATTTTGGTTTTGTAAAACATTATCTGATTCTGATTAATTAACTAAGTATTTACAAAAACCAATTATTTAATAGCAAACCACCTGTTAGCGCGAGAGAGATCTCGACTCAGTTATGAGATCTCGAGTGAGATCTCGAGTCAAGTCTCGACTCATCTTGTAACATTATGAGGTCTCGACTCATTAAGGTCTCGAGTCGCAACCTTAGTGTCTCGAGTCGTAATCATGGTCTCGACTACTGTGTTTTATGAGATCTCTACTCCTTGATGAGGTCTCGAGTCGTAACCATGGTCTCGAGTTGTGAAGATTGAAGCCCTTAGTCGAAACCTCAGTGGTCTCGAGTCAAAATCGTTGTCCCGATTGTAAAGATTTGAGAACACTTATAATTTCGAGTCGAGATCTTGTGGTCTCGAGTCGGTAAAAATTGATCTCGAAACTCCTGTTGCAGCTGTTAATGTAAAAGCATAACTGAAAATTCGAATTCTTAGGGATTCTGAGATATGGTTTCCTGTTTTAGTGATGATCTAAATTTATCAAATATTGCAAAAATTATAATCTGTTTACCTTTTAACAGTTTTCGAAAATCTTTAGAGGACAAAATCAGATCAAAACAGGAAAAACACTCAATAATCTGAATCATATTCCAAAACATAAAGGAATTTTTCGAATTTTCTAAGAACATATGATGAACCCTAAAAAAAATAAAACATAAATTCTGGAACCTGAAACCTGAAACTTTTAATGTTTCTAAACAGATTTCGGTCATAAAAACATAACCCATTTGATTTCGAGTGAACATATAATTAATCTTTTCCGAAAACAAGGATTTCGAGTGGTTATATTCGACTCGAAACCGGCTGTGAATTATATGATGCTTTCAAAATTCCGTTTTTCCAGATTTTTATCCTAGAATTGATGGATACGAAAACAGAACTGACTAATCAACATATGCTCTGATACCACATGTTGGATCAGTTCTGTTCTAAACATAATGGAAAACATGAAAACATACATGTTACCGCAGGCAGTGCAGTGGAGAATCCAGTCAGAGAAGAAGTCATAGAGTTTGACATGTTTGTCAGTGTGATCTGGTTCCTCCTTAGGATGCTAACTGATGATGGTGATGATGAAAACCGAAAGGGTATTGGTTATGGAGAAGAGGTCGATATTGATGTTATGCTTATTAGGTTATGTGTCTATGTGTGTAACCTTTTAACCTCTACATAAGTCTCCTTATATAAGCACCCGAGAGGAAACCTAATTAGTTAATAAGGGTAATATGGTCCATCAACAATTACCAACTAATTATTTAATAGGTTGTTATATATTTTGATCTATATTACGTAAATGATTATAATGGCTACTAGATTAAATATTAAAACATAATATATTTAATCTTACAAGTAGAATTGTACAATTTGTCTTACCTGTTGCATATCCAGATTTTGTCTCAATCTGTATTTCGAATCCATTAATTTCCTATTTTGAAAATCCTTTAAGCACACTTCCAAGTTTCTATTTCGAAAATTATAAAAGCACACTTCCAAGTTCCTGCTTCAAAATACACACACTTTCTATTTCAAAATACACATATTTTTTTTCTATTTCGAATTTATTCACCTATTTCGATCCAAAAATAAGTTTGGCTATTATAAAGGTTTTAATCTCCTATTTCAAAATACTTTGAGCTAACCTATTTCGATCCACCATACATTCTTTCCTATTTCGAATTTATTTTCTATTTTATTCAAGTCTGTTTCGATTCAATCCATTAATTTCTCTTTCGATCCAAGCTCCTCTATTTCGATTTTGATCCCAATACCTTTATTCCTATTTCGTTTCCCATCCTTTGTCACCTTGTTAACGCACTGGTATCACAGTAGTTAATTTGAATTAAAATGAGTACACATCTTTGGGGTAAGGGCAATACTCAGAGAATACCATTTTGGGAGGAACCACCCAAGGCATCCGCGATGTTCTCGAAAAACCAATGGGCATTCGTTGTTAATCAAAACCAAAGCATTAAGAGTTTATTAGTAAGCGGCAATGAGACCAGAAGCGGGAATCGTCCACCAAAGCTTTTTCATATAAACGATTACCCTAGTTGGAAAGGTAGATTTCAAACATACGTTCTTGGGCATAATACAGAGTTATGGCCTTGTTTTATTAACCCTCTTAATCTAGCAATTGAGGAAGCGGGATCTAATTCTATGACATTCCCAACTATGTCCGGTGACGATAAGAAGGCTTATGATCTAGAGAAAAAGGCTTATGCAATTCTTACCCAGGTGCTTGCCCAAAGCATTTATCATCAGTTTATCAGTTGTAAAAACACAAGAGATTTGTGGGAGGCGTTGCGTGGTAGAGGTGAAGGAAATGTACAGTCTCAAAAGGTCAAGCATGATCTTCTTAAGAAAGAATTTGAAGGGTTTAGGTGTATGGAAAAGGAATCGCTTGGAGCAATGGCAACTAGATTTCATCACTTACTGAGTGAAATGTTTGTTTATAGAGTTGAAGCTACTCAGCAAGAAATGGTTGCAAGATTCGCAGATGGTTTACCACTTTAATGGAGTCAATATCTGGAAATTATCAAAAAGAATGGAGAGTTAGAAAGATTGAGTATTTATGACTTCATACAGAAGTTGGAAAACAAACACGAAGAGGAGGTAAGGAAAGCCAAAAGAGTACCTGTTCCTCAGAATCCAGAGATACACTATGGAATCGGTAATGGTGGTATTCAAGGTGAAACTCAACATGTCAGACCTCAAACTGCGTTGGTGTCAAACTCAAATCCGGTATGGGTTCAACTGTGACAACCCGTACTTTCTTCGTCGAGAGAAGGGTATTTTAGTGATATTTATTATTACTATTATTATTAGTGTTATTGTTTTTATTATTTACTAGAATGTAAATTGAGATTACCGACGTGTTACTATTACAACCGGGCTTGTTTGTTTGAGCAAGACTTCTATTTGTTTAACGGGTCACGTACTTGGGCTAGGCCCAACTAACCTAAACCCTACCCTATATATTTATCCTAAACCCCCCCCCCCTCACTTCTCTAAAAACCTTAAAAGAAACCCTAATCCCATTCCCCAACTCAGCCGCATACCAACATAAACACCCTGCTCCCTCTCGATCTCACTCCGGTCACCGGAGGTATTCTCCGGCCGGTGTTTCCGGCAAGTCAAACACCCTACCTGACTCTCTGTGTCCCACCTTCACTCTTACAACACCACCCCCCCCCCCCCCACACCTTTTGTCACTCACTGATTCATCTCCGGCGACCACAGAAAGTCCGGCCGGCGACGATCTGGGTTACCGATGAGCCACCCTCACACCCCTAAAGCTATTACCCTTCTTGTACCGTCTTCACCTCCTAAGATTGATGAGAGAGAGAGAACGGAGATGGAACTGGCGACAGAAGCGCCGCTCTGGAGGCGGCGGAGGTGCTTCTGGCTCCGACGAGATTCTCCGGTAGCCTCTGTTCTTCTCATCCTTTTCACATTTTTGTTCTTTCTGAAAGATTGTTGGCGACGATTCGGCAGCCGGTTCCAAGTGGGTTCGAGCTGGGTTCAGAGCTGGTTCGGACTCGGGTCAGTCTTGGTTCAACATTTCGGGTCTGGTTCATCTTGCTTTGGATTTCTGGTCGAGTCTCGGTTCAGGTTCAGCAGCTGTTTGGAATTCTCGAAACAGAGTATGATTATTTTGTTTTGCCTTCTTAATTTTCGTCACCTTGCCTTCTTGTAAATCTTGAATGAGAAAAGTATATGTACATACATGTTGGTGATAAGCTGCTATATTTAGATCTGTTCATATGATTGTTGGATAAAAGTATGTGTTTAGAGTATAGGGTGATTCTACATATATAACATATGTTTGTTGTACTAGTCTGCATTTTGTGACTTTTGGTTAATATGTGATCATAATTGCAACTATTGTGATTCTTGATTTGGCGACTACTTGTTGACTAATGTAGTGTAAATAGGCATGTATTGTTAGAATGCTATAAAGGAATTTTGGTCATATGGAATTGAAATAAGGATAAGATGTGTTTCTTTCGATGAATAATGTTAACTGTTGATTTCAAAATGTTTGTTGCGACTTATGATTTATTGTGCAAACCTGAATTAATATAAATGGCTGCATTTCTTGTGTCTATTAGTTTTGTTGGTTTGAATCAATAGTTTGAATGTTCATATGCTTTCTTATTAGTAATTGATAAATTCTAAGTCGGCTGGTAATTGTTTGCTTAGATGAACTGTTTGAAGATGATTTGAATATTTGAAATTGGTTGTTTTGATCTGATTTGATGATTGTACGGTATGGTAGAACATGTTAATGAAATGTAATTGGATAGTACATGCTGATGGAATTTGATTGGACAGTACTATTCTGAAAATTCTAGAAGCATCAGCATGGAACGAGTCGAGACCTTAGTGTTGCGACTCGAGACCATCAATCATCAACTCGAAACCAGACAAGGCACTTCAGGAGTCGAGACCAGCACGGTTGTGACTCGAGATCACCTGATCTCGACTCGAGACCCCTACGGTTGCGACTCAAATGTTCACAACTCGGGACCAGATGTTGCGACTTCGAGTCCAGTGGTTGCGACTCGAGACCTCATAGTCTCGAGTCGAGACTACCCGGTTTCGACTGGACTACTTAAATTCATTATTGGGCCACACTACGTGATGTTATGTTTTGGGCTGTGTGCTACTGTTGTTGTCTAACTGTTACTGTTTAACTGCCCACATGCTAGGATAGGCCCAATACAGTATATGCTAGTATAACATGCATGCTATGTGTTAGATTACGTGTAGGATTATACGTGACACTACTTGCATACGAACCTAATGAATATTAATAACCATAATAGGGTATGGTTGGCCAACGTAACACGAGTAAATTAACTACCGAGCAAAGCAAAGGTGAGTTCACTACTTTTTACTTAAAGCATGCGTTCCCGGTGGTTGGGAAACGGAACGAAACACTTTTTCCTGGTTTGAGATACGGTATTTCTATATCCTTGTGTGCGATACGGGTAACAACGCTATCCCCTTGTGAGGGATACAAACTACTTTTCTCCCCTTATGCGGGACTTTTAGTTAATTACTGTTTATACTGGATGCAACGAGCAACACTAAACGAAACTCTATCACTCAAGTCCCTACCATTTAATACTGATTAGTCGCCGGGGCCAGGCGAACGGGTTATTAGTTGATAGCGCTATTTAGGTTCGACCAGCCTCACACCGACCCTTGTTACTGGGAACGGGCGTGAACTAATAGACTCAGGCAAACCGTCAATGATGATAGAACATTGACAAACGGGGCACTGCAGAAACGTACGGTTAAGTAAGTATTCGGTATTGGAAACACAGTTTAGTCGCTCACTTATGGGGTAGCTCCCCATGGCATGTATAAACGGATAAATTAACTGTTGAAACAAGTTTTTTTGGAAATAAAACTGGAAAACTCTAAACTCGTGAACTCGCCAACGTTATGTTGACACTCTACTGCATGCTTTGCAGGTTGCTCTCTAACAACTTTGGACGAACGTTGCAATCGGATGGAGTGCGTGGGTTGTAAGTTCATAACTAATAAACTCGTGGATTTAAATTACGATATGTACATCTTTCCTTTCCGCTGCAAACTTAAACTATGTTTTGAAAAATTTAAATTGGCCGCTAATTACACCATTATTTGTAATAATAACTAAACGGTTCAAAATAATTAGTGGCTGGATCCTGGTCAGTCACACGCCTCGCGGTAGTACTCCGCATGTGGTTTTGAGGGTGTGACAGATTGGTATCAGAGCCATTGGTTATAGTGAACTAGGTTAAAGATAAAAAATATTTTTAAGACGTAAAATATTTTTATATGAAAACCAGACTATAACCGTTCCTTGACAAAAACCACCACGACACCACACTCCGGATTGCAAGGTTCGTCAGACTCAGATACTCACCTAGTAATTGTAAATTATTGGCTTTACCTGTGTATAACTCATGTGTGTAAATGTGTATATATATTTTTAGCATATGTGTGTAAATATGTAGTTGCATATTTAGTACTTGACACTGTGAATTATACGAAAACTACGCAAACTTGATATGTGCTAAGCAGGAGTGAATTCTCCTAACCTCGACTCGAAACCACAACACGCTGAGGGTAAGAAACCAGTTATTCCAAGTCCACGTCCACATGTTTCTTGATGTCACACCTGGATTTGAGCGAATCGATGCGGTGAACGATTACTTGATATACCTGCTTAGGAGAGGCCTGCTACGGACCACATAGAGAAGATACGTGAATGAATCGACGAAGGGGAGCCATCCCTATATCATGTAATGTTAGAAGGAGCGACGACGTCATTCACATCCTTCTTACTCACGTAATTCTTTTCCCGACTTAAGTGGCGAGACTTGTTCCCTTGTCCAACCGATAACCTGGATTCTTGAAGCACTTTAGTAACCCTACACTTTTCAAATTTCGGTTTACACGTCATGAACACAAGGAGCATGCGCGGTGTATGCTTTTCATTGTAGTGCCAACAATCGTATCACGTTTCCATCGACCACGAAGTTGTTTCTCCCTAATTCCTCGTTACATGGTCAATCCTTATTCAAGTTGAACCTTATACCTTAGCACGCCCCAAAACTCATCAAGGTGATATCTTTCTTACAAACCAGCGGATTGGAAGGCGTGGCAAGACAACGACACGAGCCAGTCGACCCACCGATGATTACGGTGACCTAGATGCTTACCTTATCCTCCATTTGCCAGAACCGTATTCTTTGACGACTTTTCTGATTCAGTGAATCCTTTCACTAACTTTCGTACGAATCCGCGTTTATTGCTCAAGATGGTATCCCCGCTTCTACTGTTTCTTTATCTCGACATCCATGTCTCTTCGTATGGAGACCTTGACCAAATTTCTCTCCAGTTTAGTGAATCCAGTCAACTCGACCTTTAACCAACCAAACTTCATAGACCCCTGTAATGTGGCGGCGAGTTACTTCAATCCTACCTTTTCAAGAACCTGTTTCTGCATTTTCACATCAAAGCCCCCCCCCCCCCCCCGCCGACGCAAGAACTACTTCAAACTCATTCGCACAACTTAGAACAACCCACTCGAACTTGATTTCCTACCGACCTGAGAAATCACATCCTGCCAGACGTCTCAGTAGACCCTGAAACCTACAGACCCGCACGACGACCATCCCTCTCTAGCTACTTCATTTTGCGCTAACCACATCGACGTGACACCCCTTATCAGCAAGCAACGTTCTTTATTCTAAACACCCATAGCTTGTGTATGACCAGCTACCTCATCGACATCAGATAAATCCCTATTGCCGATCCCCAAAGCCTTCATGTTTTGTCTCAAGTTGAACGCATCGATTTTCACTACCCTTCTTGCATTATCTCGCTACCCGTGTTATGTTTCACGGATTCCATGATCCCTATCCTACTCTACTCTTCACAAATCTCTGTTTGGATGAATTACTTCCTACAAATGTTACTCGCTGGAGCAACGAGCCAAGGATACTCCGGGGGTAAAAAGGGTATCGCAAGCGCTGTTCTTCGAACTCGATACGATCAGCGCCTAGTTACGACACTCGAATTTATTCCATCCTGTCAAATTTCAACACTTGTTCCTTTTGACGGCGTCCGAACCTATTCCGAAAACCAGTGGGAATCAGGACGACTCCTACGCTTTACCCTGGTACTTATACGACGCAAACCGCCTTGCGCTAAGTTTTTCAACGTGTGACTTTTAACGTCGCAAAGCTCGCTTTCCTTGACCGTTCACACAACCACTCATGGTTTAAACTCGAGGGAATGTCACCTAGCATTTGAGTAATGTCAGCAATTCGCCGTTCCAACAGTTGAAAGATAAGCCATGAGGTGCTCCTATCCTCTCCTATCCCAGGGCATCGATGAAATATTTGCAGGTATCTTTACGCGACCAAATAAACTGACAAGTTCTCGAACTTGCAACTGTCTACCTGAAAGAAGTAGACTTCGGGCACGGAGTGCCAACTTCTACTATCTATGATCGTAATCCACGTTTTGCGTCCGATTCGTCGCAAGGTTGTGCACAAAAGACATTTGACTCACGGTTAGACATGAGCACCGGTTGTCACCCATTGATGGGTGGTCAATGTGAACACTCTCCAAAACCATTGAAGGCTTGCTGGGAGCATGTGTTATCGACTTTGGAAAACGAGTGACACTTCCTTTTTGTAGAATTCTTTTCCAACAACAGCTATAATACTAGCATTTAGGCAGCACCATTTGAGGCATTGCACGAACGCAAATGCCAGTCACCTCTATGTTAGGCGGAAGGCAAAGTACCGGCCCAGAACTTGCACTGGACACAACGGGTAGGATTGCCCAGAATAGACAACGCATGGCGGCAGCTCCAGACCGTCAAAAAGATTACGCGGATAAGCATAGGAAACCTCTAGAATTCCTAGTCGGAGACTGGGTTCTACATAAAGTTTCACCCTGGATGGGTGTGGTACGTTTTGGCTAACGGGACGAACTTAATCCGCGATATGTTGGACCATTCGAAATTACCGAAAGGATCGGTAAGGTAGCTTTGCAGACTAAACCTGCCTAAAGAGCTGAGTGCAGTACACAACGTCTTTCACGTGCCTAATCTGAAGAAGTGTCTGTCAGATGAAACATTCGTTGTTACTTTTTAGGAACCTGTGATCAGCAACAAACTACGCTTCGTTGAGAAACCGGTTGAGATCGAGGATCAAGAAATCAAAACCCTCGAGCGTAGTGTAACCAACAGACCGAGTCCGTTGGAGCTCACGCAGATGCGCATGTATCCCCAGTTGTTTATAAACATCACTTCCAGCACTGAAGCTACCGCTAAATTTCGGGAAGAAAATTCAAACCAACAGGGGGTGATGTGACGCCTTACGAAAACGTTTAATCACACTAGCTTGTCAGTGGCTGCGCGCTAAATTTCGGGATGAAATTTCTTGAACTTGGGGATAATGTGACACTTCGGGTCTTCCTGTACGTTTCTTGGATGCTATAATTAATTTTTGTAAAAATCTATACTATGTGAGATACGTACAAACTCTGAGAGTCAAATGCTACGTGATTTTTACGTGCTATGTGACCGTATGTGCTATGTGGCTTACATGTTCGTTCTATGGACTTTTGTGAAACTGCTTGTATCTACGTATGGTGATGGAGTCTGTGTATACATATAGAGCGTAACGTATTACCTTTGCTTAAATTTCGAGGACGAAATTCCTGTAACATGGGGAGAATGTGACAACCCGTACTCTCTTCGTCGAGAGAAGGGTATTTTAGTGATATTTATTATTACTATTATTATTAGTGTTATTGTTTTTATTATTTACTAGAATGTAAATTGAGATTACCGACGTGTTACTATTACAACGGGTCACGCACTTGGGCTAGGCCCAACCCAACTAACCTAAACCCTACCCTATATATTTATCCTAACCCCCCCCCCACTTCTCTAAAAACCTTAAAAGAAACCCTAATCCCATTCCCCATCTCAGCCACATACCAACATAAACACCCTGCTCCCTCTCGATCTCACTCCGGTCACCGGAGGTATTCTCCGGCCGGTGTTTCCGGCAAGTCAAACACCCTACCTGACTCTCCGTGTCCCACCTTCACTCTTACAACACCCCCCCCCACCTTTTGTCACTCACTGATTCATCTCCGGCGACCACAGAAGGTCCGGCCGGTGACGATATGGGTTACCGATGAGCCACCCTCACACCCCTAAAGCTATTACCCTTCTTGTACCGTCTTCACCTCCTAAGATTGATGAGAGAGAGAGAACGGAGATGGAACTGGCGACAGAAGCGCCGCTCTGGAGGCGGCGGAGGTGCTTCTGGCTCCGACGAGATTCACCGGTAGCCTCTGTTCTTCTCATCCTTTTCACATTTTTGTTCTTTCTGAAAGATTGTTGGCGACGATTCGGCAGCCGGTTCCAAGTGGGTTCGAGCTGGGTTCAGAGCTGGTTCGGACTCGGGTCAGTCTTGGTTCAACATTTCGGGTCTGGTTCATCTTGCTTTGGATTTCTGGTCGAGTCTCGGTTCAGGTTCAGCAGCTGTTTGGAATTCTCGGAACAGAGTATGATTATTTTGTTTTGCCTTCTTAATTTTCGTCACCTTGCCTTCTTGTAAATCTTGAATGAGAAAAGTATATGTACATACATGTTGGTGATAAGCTGCTATATTTAGATCTGTTCATATGATTGTTGGATAAAAGTATGTGTTTAGAGTATAGGGTGATTCTACATATATAACATATGTTTGTTGTACTAGTCTGCATTTTGTGACTTTTGGTTAATATGTGATCATAATTGCAACTATTGTGATTCTTGATTTGGCGACTACTTGTTGACTAATGTAGTGTAAATAGGCATGTATTGTTAGAATGCTATAAAGGAATTTTGGTCATATGGAATTGAAATAAGGATAAGATGTGTTTCTTTCGATGAATAATGTTAACTGTTGATTTCAAAATGTTTGTTGTGACTTATGATTTATTGTGCAAACCTGAATTAATATAAATGGCTGCATTTCTTGTGTCTATTAGTTTTGTTGGTTTGAATCAATAGTTTGAATGTTCATATGCTTTCTTATTAGTAATTGATAAATTCTAAGTCGGCTGGTAATTGTTTGCTTAGATGAACTGTTTGAAGATGATTTGAATATTTGAAATTGGTTGTTTTGATCTGATTTGATGATTGTACGGTATGGTAGAACATGTTAATGAAATGTAATTGGATAGTACATGCTGATGGAATTTGATTGGACAGTACTATTCTGAAAATTCTAGAAGCATCAGCATGGAACGAGTCGAGACCTTAGTGTTGCGACTCGAGACCATCAATCATCAACTCGAAACCAGACAAGGCACTTCAGGAGTCGAGACCAGCACGGTTGTGACTCGAGATCACCTGATCTCGACTCGAGACCCCTACGGTTGCGACTCAAATGTTCACAACTCGGGACCAGATGTTGCGACTTCGAGTCCAGTGGTTGCGACTCGAGACCTCATAGTCTCGAGTCGAGACTACCCGGTTTCGACTGGACTACTTAAATTCATTATTGGGCCACACTACGTGATGTTATGTTTTGGGCTGTGTGCTACTGTTGTTGTCTAACTGTTACTGTTTAACTGCCCACATGCTAGGATAGGCCCAATACAGTATATGCTAGTATAACATGCATGCTATGTGTTAGATTACGTGTAGGATTATACGTGACACTACTTGCATACGAACCTAATGAATATTAATAACCATAATAGGGTATGGTTGGCCAACGTAACACGAGTAAATTAACTACCGAGCAAAGCAAAGGTGAGTTCACTACTTTTTACTTAAAGCATGTGTTCCCGGTGGTTGGGAAACGGAACGAAACACTTTTTCCTGGTTTGAGATACGGTATTTCTATATCCTTGTGTGCGATACGGGTAACAACGCTATCCCCTTGTGAGGGATACAAACTACTTTTCTCCCCTTATGCGGGACTTTTAGTTAATTACTGTTTATACTGGATGCAACGAGCAACACTAAACGAAACTCTATCACTCAAGTCCCTACCATTTAATACCGATTAGTCGCCGGGGCCAAGCGAACGGGTTATTAGTTGATAGCGCTATTTAGGTTCGACCAGCCTCACACCGACCCTTGTTACTGGGAACGGGCGTGAACTAATAGACTCAGGCAAACCGTCAATGATGATAGAACATTGACAAACGGGGCACTGCGGAAACGTACGGTTAAGTAAGTATTCGGTATTGGAAACACAGTTTAGTCGCTCACTTATGGGGTAGCTCCCCATGGCATGTATAAACGGATAAATTAACTGTTAAAACAAGTTTTTTTGGAAATAAAACTGGAAAACTCTAAACTCGTGAACTCGCCAACGTTATGTTGACACTCTATTGCATGCTTTGCAGGTTGCTCGCTAACAACTTTGGACGAAAGTTGCAATCGGATGGAGTGCGTGGCTTGTAAGTTCATAACTAATAAACTCGTGGATTTAAATTACGATATGTACATCTTTCCTTTCCGCTGTAAACTTAAACTATGTTTTGAAAAATTTAAATTGGCCGCTAATTACACCATTATTTGTAATAATAACTAAACGGTTCAAAATAATTAGTGGCTGGATCCTGGTCAGTCACATGCCTCGCGGTAGTACTCCGCATGTGGTTTTGAGGGTGTGACAGGTTCAACCATCTCTAGCTTCACTTCCACCATTACGTGTCGATCCCTACTCTCTAACACAATAAGTTTGCTATAGAAGTTCATCTAATCCTTATGGTGGATCGACATCTAACCCAAATATAGTTCTGTCACACCCCAAACGATGGCGGAATCATCGGAGTGAGACGAAAGAGATTGCTCATTGCATCATAACGCTAAAGTGACAATAGAATTAAGATAAACTGATTTCATTTCATTCAAAATAGGTTACAATACAATGAAACACAAAATACGACATGTTTAAATATGAGAAATTGGTACAATAATAAGTACAAAATTTGATACAACATATAAAATCCTACGATTTCTAAATGTGTATCTAAGGTATCATCACTACTCCAGTTTCAACATCATCTACCTGCAACATGTTAACAAAGTATAGTTCAACACAAAAATGCATTGGCGAGTACACAAGTTTAAGTATATAAGTATAAGTATAAGAAGTTATAAAACGAATCCACATGGCAACCTAAGTTATTCAAGATCAACATATCATGGCATGCAATATCTCTAGTAACCCTCTGTTTACGCAATAAAGAAGGAAATTTAACATGACCTCTCGTTCACGGGTGGTGCGTTAATTCTATAGCGCTATACATGTTAAATGGAGCCTCGTATGAAGCTAATGACTATTGTATCACATAATAATCACCCAAGTATATGCATCAAGTATAACAAATTAAGTATTCATGTATTTGGATTGTTTCATGCATTTGCATAATGTATGAAGTGTTGTGATTTTGATTTTGATAAGGTTAACATATTGCACCCAAAAGTGTTAAAATAAACAATGGGTCAAGTGTACTCACAGTTTTGCATTAATTCTTCAAGGGATCCTGTGAGTTTAACTTGGAAGTAGCACGGAGACACCGAGGTTACCCGAAAGGGGCAAACGAAGGCTTGAGTTAGAGTTGGAATCGGATAGCGTCAAAGGATAGAATGAAAATGGAATTAACAGTAGGTAACACAAGTATATTCTGACTAACAGCGATGAATAATACTGGATCAGAATACAATTCATAACTTCAAACAGTTCATAAACAGCGGCTTCGTACGAAGGCACTGGTGGCTTCGTATGAATGGATTGGTGGCTTCGTACGAAGGCACTGGTGGCTTCGTACGAAGTGACGGTTTGTTAGTCAATCTTTGTTTTTGAATTTTTAACTATCTGTTAGTTATGTCCGATGATTCCATTAGTCTATTGTTAAACAGAAGTCAACCAAGTTTGAATCACAACAAACTTGGAAACCGAAACCAAAGACATCCAACTTTGAGCCAAAACAGATGTGTAAACCAAAGGTTGATATTTCAAAGTCAAAACAAACTTGGAAACCAAAAACATCCAAGTTTGAACCAAAACAAATCTGGAAACCTTAAGTTGATATGTCAAAACGATACGTTCAAACAGATTCAAGATTTTATCAAAGAAATGTTTCAAAAGGACAAACTTGGGTGGTCAAGAAAAAGACTTCTGTGAGTAACGATAATCGGAAAATTGATTCAACCAAGACGGATGACAATAAGAATGCAAAAGTGTTTGTGAAAAATGATAAAGATTTTACGAAATTGAACAATTCTTATTGTGTCATAATACCCAAGGTCAAACAGGCCTGGGTTGCATTATTCAAATGATTGAGTTGTGTAAGACCCGTCTCAATTTAACACAAATATAACATTAAAATACGCATTTCATACTAAAAGTGCGACTTTACAAAAACTTTGTCAACTTAACATCCATACATGTTTAAAACATTCAAAATATTGTACTAAGTGTTTACATAATTCACTTTTAACAAAACCAAAATGAGATCAACGCGGAAGGTTCGTTTAGACATGTGTTCGGTTCATGTTCATTGCTTGATCTTCATCCGAAGGCTCACTATAATCACCTATAATCAAAACCGACATAAAAGTTAGTTTTGATAGCTTAGAAATAAGAATAAACAAGTTCCATCATCAAACAAACAAAACAAATATAATTTTCAGCATTATTGCCTCTCGCGAGCCGCGAGAGGCTAAGCTCTGTTTGTCGCGAGCTGCGACCCGCGTCGCGTGTCGCGCCCGGGTTCATGTTACCCCTCGCGTGTCACGAGGGACACTCTTTTCCTGCAGGTCCATATCTGGACCTGCATTTTTGCCCAGCTCTAGTTTTTAATCGAAATCCAAACTTCAAAATGCCATAACTTTTTATCTACTTATCCGTTTTGCGTGATTCTTTTTCCTATACGTCCGTAATTAAATTACGGATCCGTTTATCATTTTTACTCGCATCGAAATCCGATTTATAAGCTATTGGCTTATAAATCCCTTTTTACAATTATTCGACCCGTTTAGTTTTAAGTCACTCTACTTGTTTGTTATCACTAATTGTTTCCAAACGTCTTTACCTATTCCCGGGCTTATCAAGCATATGGATGGCAAAAAAGCCCAAGCCCGACGGGTATACACGAAACCCGCAATATACGGGCCGGGTATACCCGAAGCCTGATGGGTATGGGCCGGGTGTGGGCTTAAAAAGGGAAAAAATCGGGTACGGGTATGAGTATGGGATTTAGTGATACCCGCCCGATGCCCGACCCGATATCCGGCCCATTTACTCAAATAATACTCGAAAGTATCATATTATAAATTTCCATATATATAAACTTAGTACATGCACTTATTACCTTCTCTATAGTACTAGGGTCTAGTCTTCTCTTTACAAGTAGTCATATCTTCAAAATTATATTGGATATGGAAGCTAGTACTTCATATGGATATGGAAGTACTAGCTTATTTTTGAGCATGTATAAGCTTACTTAGTGAACAAAAACTTATTTTTGAGCATATATACTAGATATGGAAGCTAGCACCCTTTTATTTTTGAGCATTTGTTATAGTTATTAAAATTGTAAATTATATAATCATCAAAGTAAAAATTGCACATTTGTCCCAATGGGTATTTTTAAGAAATTAACGAGTATACCCGATACCCACAGGTATGCCCGATACCCGACGGGTAATTACCCGATAAATACCCGACGGGTAATGGACTGGGTTTGAGACAAAGAATTACAACCGGGTACGGGCCTGGGATTACCAATACCCAGCCCAAAATCGGCCCATTGCCATTCCTAATCAAGCATTAGTGTTTCGCTCCCATCACATGGTTTCCGCACGCATAAGTGTCATGCTTGTTGTTAACGTTTCAAGCATGCGCATTTAAGCAGATTCTACAAAGTCATTTTCTAAAATTTTGACCCATATCCAAGGGCTCATTTAAATCAAATTTAGCGTGTCCGTTTCTCGGCTTACGCATTCATAATACCCATTCATTGTGTGACTTTCAAGTCACTTCAAACACTACCGATTTAAAACATTTTTTTGAACCGTTTGGTTGTCGAGTGTAAACCAAACTTATTCTAACCATTATTTTGACCCGTTTGGTTGTCGAGTGAGCTTCGTCACTTCAATGACATACCAAACTCACATATTACCCTACAACACAAATAACATAACTACAATTGATGTTTATGCATATTGTAATGAAACTATAAGTTACGTACCTTCAAAGCTTTTCCTTCAAGCGTGCCTCCACCCCGGCTTGTGCGCTCGAAGATTCTATCGCCTTGCCTATAGAGTTCAACCAACGACTTGTTTAGAACACTTATTAAATTATGTTTCGCATAATTCACCTTATAATTTGATTATGCGTTTTACTCTAAATTTCAACAATCTGCTTTCGTTTAGGCATTTCAACAAACACCTTGTGGGCATAATTTTATAAAATCGACAATCAAGTTTCATAACTAGTTATTTAGCCAAGTTTTAACATCATTCACAAGTTCTTATGTCTAGCATGCATAACAACACCTAAATTCACTTCATGGAAATCAAATAACACCAAATTGATGGTCATAAATCTAGTGTTCATCATCTTCCCACAAATCCCATTTAGCACTTATGTAGATGATTATAAATTTCATATTTTATATCATCAATTCATCAAGTTTCTCAATCATAGTTCATTCCTAAGCATGGATTCAACATAGTATCATTCATACATTCAATATTCTAGCAATAATTTCGTTTTCAAGTGTTCATCAAGAATTTGAGATGAAAGAAAACGATGAAATTTTACATACCTCGTGATCCTTTCACTCGGGTGATCACTAATTTGAGATTGGTTTTCGATTTGGGTTTGATTTGCCCTTTCAATTCGGCTGATTTGTATGAGTTAGGGTTCAAATTGAGGAACCCTCTTTTGCTCTTGTCAAAACCACGACCAGAACACACACTAGTGTGTGTGTTGTGGTGTTTTATTTAATTAAATTAAAACCATTTTTGTTCTTTGTCAACTTTAGTCCCTCCACTTATTCAAGTTTTTATAAAGGGTGTTTTAACCAAGTTTTCTTATTATTTCAAGACTTATGATTAACTAGGTTATTTATTCCTAGCTATTTTATCTTGACCATAACCAACTTTTAATTTATAATATAAAAATCTATGTTTTCGGGGTGTTACAAGTCCACCCCCCTTAAAAGGGTTTCATCCTCGAAACCAAAATACGTACCAAATAGCGTAGGGTAGAGGCGTCTCATCTCTTCTTCGGAATCCCACGTAGTGTCTGTTCCCTTTCGGTGTTTCCATTTGACCTTCACTTGGTCAATTTCCTTGTTTCGCAAGCTTTTAACTTTTCGGTCCAGAATTGCAATCAGTTTCACCGCATAGTTAAGACTGTTATCCACTTCAATGTCCTCGTAATGGATGTAAGCCGTTTCTTCAGCTATACATTTTCGGAGGTGCGATACATGAAATGTACTATGTATTCCGCTCAGTTCCTCCGGTAGTTCGAGGCGGTATGCTACTTTACTAACCCGTTCGACGATTTTAAACGACCCAATAAACCTTGGGTATAACTTTCCTCTTTTCCTAAACTGGATAATCCCCTTCCAAGGAGATACTTTAAGCATGACTTTATCACCAACCTGAAACTCGATCGGTCTTTGTCTTTTATCCGCATACGACTTTTGTCGATCCTGAGCCATTTTCAAATGGGCTCGAACCATATCAATTTTCTCATTAGTGATTCGAAATACATCTTTATGCACGAGTTCACGTGGACCCACCTCACCCCAACATACCGGGGTTCGGCACTTTCTACCGTAGAGCATCTCGTATGGAGCCATACCAATGCTAGCATGGTAACTATTATTGTATGAAAATTCGACCAAAGGTAGATAAACATCCCAACTACCTCCGAAGTCAATGATACACGCCCGTAGCATGTCTTCCAACGTATGAATTGTTCTTTCGCTCTGTCCATCTGTTTGAGGATGGTACGCGGTGCTAATGAACAATTTCATCCCCATTTGCTCTGGGAAATCATGCCAAAATTTTGTATTGAACCGGGTATCTCTATCGAACACGATGGATACCGGTACTCCGTGGCGTGCCACTATCTCGTTTGTGTAAAATTCCGACATCTTTTCTGACGTATAAGTCTCACGTATCGGAATGAAATAAGCACTTTTAGTCAGTCTATCTACAACTACCCATATAGCATCAAATCCGCGGTTTGTCTTGGGTAGTTTGGTCAATAGGTCCATTGTGATATGTTCCCATTTTCACATCGGAATATCCAACGGCTGAAGTTTACCGTAAGGCTTTTGGTGCTCTGCTTTGACTTGCAAACATGTCAAGCATTTCTCCACGTACTTTACTACATCTCTTTTCATTCTGGGTCACCAATAATTTTCTTTTAATTCGTTATACATCTTGGTCGCCCCAGGGTGAATAGAATAACGGGATTTGTGAGCTTCGTCTAGTAGAAGCTTTTTAACCCCACACATATTCGGAACCCACGCCCTTCCGAAACGGGTTTTCAACCCGTTGTTATCATCTACCAAATCCTTCAATTGGCCAACTATTCGCTCTTTCTTCCAATTTTCTTCCTTCACTGCTTCGACTTGTGCTTCTCAGATCCGTTCGAGTAAACCTGATGTCACAATAAGCTGCATCGATCGCACCCGTATAGAAGCATAATCTGCCTTTCGGCTCAACGCATCCGCCACTACGTTGGCTTTCCCGGGATGGTAATGTATTTCACAATCGTAATCCTTCACTGTTTCCAACCATCACCTCTGTCTCATGTTTAATTCCTTCTAATCGAAGAAATATTTCAGACTCTTATGGTCGGTAAAGATAGTGCACTTCACCCCATACAAATAATGCCTCTGTATTTTTAAAGCAAACACCACTGCCGCCAATTCAAGATCATGCGTAGGGTATTTATTTTTGTGAATTTTCAGTTGTCTCGAGGCATAGGCTATAACCTTGCGTCGTTGCATTAAAACACACCCGAATCTCGAATGTGACGTATACAAGGAAACCATAATATCGTTGACTCCATACGGTAAAGTTAATACCAGAGCATAGGTTAACTTTTCTTTGAGCGTTTGGAATGCTCTTTCTTGTTCAGCGCCCCATATAAACCTTTCATCCTTGCTAGTTAACTTGGTTAACGGTGAGGCGCTCTTGGAGAAATCTTGTATGAATCTCCTATAATATCCCGCAAGCCTAAGAAGCTTCTGATTTCTGAAGGATTCTACGGAGGGTTCCATTTTGACACGGCTTCTATTTTCGACAGATCAACCAATACTCCGTCAGCACTAATAATGTGCCCGAGGAACTGCACCTCTTGTAACCAAAAAGCACACTTCGAGAACTTTGCATAGAGCTTTTCTCGTCTGAGTGTCTCTAATACTTCGCGTAGATGACACGCGTGATCAGCTTCATTCTTCGAATACACCAAAATATCGTCGATGAATACTATCACTGACTTATCCAACATCGGTTTGCAAATCCGGTTCATGAGGTCCATGAAAGCCTCGGGTGCATTTGTCAACCCGAAGGAAATCACGAGGAACTCGTAATGCCCGTACCGTGTACGAAATGTCGTCTTCGGTACATCCTCTTCCTTGACCTTTAACAGATGATACCCCGATCTAAGGTCAATTTTAGAAAACCAACTCGCACCTTGTAGTTGGTCAAATAAGTTCTCAATTGTCGGGAGCAGGTATCGATTCTTTACCATGAGTTTGTTTAACTCCTGGTAATCGATACACATACGCATGCTCTCGTCCTTCTTTTTCACGAAAAATACCGGTGCGCCCCACGAATACACACTCGGTCTTATGAACCCCTTATCGAGCAAATCTTGTATCTGTGACATCAATTGTTGTAGCTCCGACGGCGCGAGCCAATATGAAGCCTTAGCTAAGGGTTTTGTGTCATACCCCAACCGATGGCGGAAACATCGGGGCGTGGCACTGAGCGAAACACATTGTCCAGAAGTTTCCATAACAACTATAATTACCAATTATTTAAAGCAACATGTCCCATACCATGTCATAAAAGATAACATAATTATTACAGACAAGATCTAGTCAAATTGTTCTGTTCCAACAACTCAGATTTCCATTACAGACAAGTGTTTATTTGTTTCTAAACCTTTCCTAGCCTCGATTTCACAGTAAGCCAAGCATATAAACATCCTAAGCACCTGTTAAATACGTTAAAGTAAAAGTCAATACACATAGTGTAAAGGTGAGCATACAAGTTTAATAGATATAATAGAGTTTGAAATCATTACGCATAACCAGCACATACACAGTATGAAATGAAGCACGTTAGTTATCGACATGAACCTATCGATACCAATGACTGTGGGTTGACTGCCCAAGGAAGTTCGTAATACATACTCACCACTGTGGGTCATGTAACAAATTGTCCTTAACAACCCCTAAATGAACAGGTGCTGAGTCCAAACAAATAGTACTATCGTTGCTAAGGCAGGTAGACAGCATTCCATGTGTAAACATAACAAACAAGCATTCATTAAGTCACGTATAACATGCGGTAAAGGTTAGAGTTTAAAGTATTGCGTAGTGTGTTTGATGTGATTTAGCATAAGTAACGTATGTAACACCCAAAAGTGTGTAAAGCAAAAAGGGATCGAGTATACTCACAACGATTAATGGATCGAAGGGAGCACTTAGAGAGTAAGATCAGCCTGATCAGAACGATAGCATAAACGATAAGCAGCACGTAAAATGAAGCAAAGTGTCAGTGGGTCGAACAGCAATCCGATCGGGTGGCAATCCGATCGGGTGGCCGGTCGATCGGATGACAATCCGTTCGGGTGGTCGCCCGATCGGGTGGTCGCCCGATCGGGTGGCCACTCGATTGGATCGTCATCTCATTTGGAATGGATGTGTTTGCATATGATGGCTTGTCTTTTGAAGTTTTCGTTGTAGCATTTTGAAAACAGAGAAGTATCTCTACCCTTCAGGTCGGTCGATCGGACGGTAGTCCGGTCGGACGGCAATCCGATTGGCGAGTCTTCTCAAGTTGAGAACAAGTTCACCGTAGGTCAGTCACTCGATCGGATGACAATCCGATCGGGTGGCAATCCATGTGCATTGAACATGTTGAAAATTGTTTAAGTGTTGAAGTCAGAGCATCACATGGTCGAGTGACAATCCGATCGGGTGGTAACTCGATCGGACGACAATCCGTTCAATGTTCCATACTTCAATTATTGAAAAAAATGTTAAGTGTGGAGTGTGGGTCCCACGGTGCGAGTCGATCGGGTAGCAGTCCGGTCGGGTGGCAATCCGATCGGACGGCAATCCGTACCAGCTGTCCCGATCGTCTTCCTCCTTGGTTGTTTTGAAAGTTTATCGCTTTATCGAGATAATCTGATAATGTGTTGAACAACTGAAACCTCGTCAATACTTAGTGACCCGATCAGACAGGAATCACCCTAATCCAACCAGTTTAACTGTTCGAGACGGTGTTTAATGTTTAACCCAAAATCGGTATTCTCGTGGATAGAATTCAGATCCCGAACCAACACATCAACACGAAAGAGTAGAAGGTTAGAACAAGCTATGATTCCATCGAGTTTGAGTGCATTGAGTGTAAAAGAGTTGAAAGAAAGTTGGAAAATCATCTTTCAATCCTTTTTACCATGAATATGTTCAGATCTATGAAAGATATTTGTTTATTTGTGTGGAAATCATTCAGATCTAAGTTGTTCTTGAAGGATTGAAGCCAAAACATGAAGTTCCTATGAACACCATGATGACATCATCCTATAACACCTCAAATCTAGTGATTTCACGGTTAAAAGTTAAGATTCAAAAGATAGAAAGGTGTAGGAGTGCGTGTAGATCAAGAAAGTACAAGATTTAGATGGAAAACTTTACAAGAATCGCGAGGAATCTGAAGAGAAGCGAGCTAGAGCGAGTGGGGGGGGGGGGAGAGAGAGAGCTGTCAACATCAACTGATGTTGACATGAGGGGTATTTATAGGCTTTCCATAAAAGGAAAGGGGCATAAGTGGCTGGTCGATCAGGTGGCAAACCTCGGTCGAGTGGCAACTCATTCGGGTGGCAGTTCGATCGGCTGGCCACTCGATTGGAGGGCACGACGCGATGAGTTTTGCGATCTCGGTTCGATTGTCGAGCATTGCGATGTGATAGAGTTTCCTATTCAAATTACTTTTAATCCAAACTACTATATTAACATACAATCATCCTTATTTAACATTCGTTTAGCGTTTGCGATTCGATTGCGATTGAGTTTCAATTGCGTTTCAATTAATCACCACACATAAACATAATTAAACATGCACAAGTAACACATAAGGCACACACACACATAGAATAATATCCTGAACGCGTAATTCGAGTTGCGAGTGCGATAGCGATCAGCGATAAAGCGATTAAACATGTGATAAACATCGATAAATAGCGATTAAACCTCGATTATTAACAAATACTCCACATAATACAACTAACATAAAGCATAAACGACTATCTACAAGTCAAAGAAGTCAAAAAATGACTTGAACAAGGAGTGACAGATCGCAATTAGCAATCTTGTCTCCCTTTGACTTCAATCTTGACTTTGACTTTGACTTTCGAAACACGGGGTGTTACAGCCTCCCCTAGTTGAGGGAATTTCGTCTCGAAATTAGGCCGAAGCCGTAACAAACAACTGTGGGTACTTCGCCTTCATGTCGCTTTCGAGTTCCCAAGTGAACTCTGTGCCTCGTTTGTCTTCCCATCAGATTTTCACAATAGGAATGCGCGAGCGTCTGAGCTGCTTGGTTTGGCGATCTATGATTTCGACAGGCTTCTCAACAAAGTGTAGTGTTTCGTTTACTTGGAGGTCTTCTAGATGTACAATTAAATCATGCTCAGCCAGGCACTTTCGAAGGTTTGAAACATGGAAAGTCGGGTGGATGTTACTAAGTTCCTCCGGCAGTTCGAGTATGTAGGTGACTTTTCCGATACTTTCCAGAATCTTAAAAGGTCCAACATATCGAGGCGCTAGTTTCCCTTTCTTGCCGAATCTGACCACACCCTTCCAAGGTGATACCTTTAGGAGTACGTAGCCGCCAACGTAAAATTCAAGGGGCTTACGTCGTCTATCGGCGTAACTTTTCTGATGACTCCGAGCTTTCGGCAAATTGTCTCGAATTTGGAGGACTTTGTCAGTCGTTTCTTGCAATAGCTCAGGACCGGTTAATTGCGAGTGCTCGATCTCGTGCCATACAATAGGCGATCGACATCTTCTTCCGTATAAAGCCTCAAATGGTGCCATTTGAATGCTGGAATGATAACTGTTATTGTACGAGAATTCGACTAATGGCAGGTAAGCGTCTCAATTACCACCGAAATCTATAACACACGAACGGAGCATGTCTTTAAGAGTATGAATCGTTCTCTCAGTCTGACCGTTGGTTTGAGGGTGGAATGCGGTACTTAGATTAAGCGTAGTACCGAGAGCCGTTTGAAACGTTTCCCACAGATGCGAGGTAAACCGAGCATCACGGTCAGAGATGATGTCGCAAGGCGTCCCATGACAACAAATGATCTCATCGGTGTAGATTCGGGCTAACCGTTCTACCTTGTAGTCTTCTCGTACTGGCAGAAAATGAGTATATTTGGTCAAATGGTCAACAACATCCCAGATGCTGTCGTGACTTGATGGCGTGCGCGGAAGCTTCGTTATGAAGTCTATAGCTATACTTTCCCACTTCCACATTGGGATAGGGGGTTGTTCGAGTAAGCCAGAGGGTATTTGGTGTTCAACCTTGACTTTCGAGCAAGTCAGGCATTTTCCAACATAGATAGCGATATCCCTTTTCATGCCCGGCCACCAGTACTTGTAGCGAAGGTCCTGGTACATTTTATCAGCACCGGGATGAATAGAATACCGAGATTTGTGGACTTCGTCCATCAAAATCTGTCGCAAATAGGTCCGCTTAGGGATCCAAATTCGGTCCAAAAAGTGGAACATCCCATTCGACTTATTCACAAGCTGGGCTCCATCGTGATAGATTCTTTCCTTCTTCAAAGTGCGCTCATTAAAACAAGCATGCTGGACTTCACGAATGAGGGTTTCGAGATCGTATTGGGCTTGGATATTTTGAATGTTGAGCAGATAGCTCCGTCTGCTGATGGCGTCGGCAACGACATTTGCTTTGCCTGGGTGATAACGGATCTCACAGTCGTAATCATTGAGAAGTTCTACCCATCGGCGTTGACACATATTAAGTTCCTTCTGGTCAAAGATATGTTGTAGGCTCCTATGATCGGTGAAGATCGTACACTTGGTACCATACAGGTAGTGTCGCCATATCTTTAACGCAAAAACAATTGCGCCTAGCTCGAGGTCATGGGTTGTATAGTTCTTCTCGTTGATCTTGAGCTAACGAGACGCGTAAGCGATAACCTTGTCTCATTGCATGAGAACACCACCAAGGCCAAGGTTTGAGGCATCGCAATAGACTATAAAGTCGTCGTTTCCGTCGGGTAACGTGAGGACGGGAGCATTGCAAAGCATATGCTTGAGGGTTTGGAAAGCAGACTCTTGTTCGGTTCCCCAAACAAATGGCTTGTCTTTATGTGTGAGGGCGGTAAGCGGCACAACGATTTTAGAGAATCCTTCGATAAATCGTCGATAATAGCCCGCTAGTCCGAGAAAAGAACGGACTTCAGACGGGTTCTTCGGCGTAACCCAACTTCTAACTGCTTCAATCTTCGCGGGATCAACATGAATACCTTGACTATTGACAATGTGACCGAGGAATTGAACCTCCTCCAGCCAAAATTCGCACTTGGAGAACTTGGCATAGAGTCGATTCCCTTGGAGTAACTCGAGAACCAAACGTAGATGTTGCGCGTGTTCAGCTTTTGACTTGGAATAGATCAGGATATCATCGATGAACACGATGACGAAGCGGTCAAGAAATTGTTTACACACCCAATTCATCAGATCCATGAAAACCGCGGGTGCGTTGGTTAGACCAAAAGGCATAACAACGAACTCATAATGGTCGTATCGAGTGCGAAAAGTGGTTTTGGGTATATCCTCCTCTTGGATGCGTAGTTGGTGATAGCCTAAGCGTAGATCGATCTTCGAGAAACACGTAGCACCTTGTAGCTGGTCAAACAAATCATCAATTCGGGGCAGGGGATAGCAATTCTTGATTGTCAACTTATTCAATTCCCGATAGTCGATGCACATCCTGAACGACCCATCGAATGTCGAGGGGAGATGGGAGCGCTTACGGTTAAGGAACTTCTCGAATTCAAACGATAAAAAATAGTTATCGGCTCCAGTATCAAACAAACACGAAGCATAAATACCATTCACAAGGAACGTACCATTGACCACGTTGTTGTCAGCTTGGGCTTGGCGCGCATTGATGTTGAAAGTTCTGGCGCAGGCGGCTTGTTGCTGTTGCTATTGAGGTTGTTGTTGCTGCTGCTGCTGTTGCTGAGGCTGCTGCTGCTGGGGCTCTTGTTTCACAACCCTGTTTGGTCACATGTTCGCGAAGTGGTTGGGATCACCACACGCGAAGCAGACTCTGGTGTTGACCGCAGGTGCCTGAGCCGCTTGTTGGCCTTGAGGAGCTGGAAGTAGAGCTTGATGAGCAGTGGTCGTACATATTGCAGTGCATGCAGAATCGGTAGGCGATACCCACCGGGTGATGATAAGTACATGTCGGGCAGGCGGGGTGGGGACCAGTGTAAGCACGCTTTGCAGGCGGTGCATAGGTAACTGGTGTTGGAGCTGATCGGTGCTGAGATTGTTGCTGAGCTGGTACGGCTTGAAGCGGAGCAGCAGTAGTAGTGACAGCACAGTTCTTGTTGCTGGAGCTGCTGTTGTTGTTCTTCCTCTTACGACGAGAGGACTTTGATGATTGAGGAGCGGCGGCGTCAGCGGTTGGTGCGGCGGTGGTAGCTTGGTGCAGGCTCTTCGAAGCTTTATCCCAAAAACCAGCTTTTACTCGCTTGTCGTTGATTTCAGCGGCAAGCAAGTAAGTTTCTTCGATTGTTACTGGCTTTGAAGCATGCACAAAATCTGCAACACAATCTGGCAGAGCGCGGATGTACTTCTTGATTTTCATGTCAGCAGTCTTGACTTGATCGGGGCAGATGATGCTGAGCTGCTTGAAGCGAGAAGTCAGGGCAGCGTTGTCACCATCTTTCTGCTTGATGTGCCAGAATTCATCCTCCAGTTTTTGGTGCTCATGGGGAGGGTAGAACTCTTCGAGCATGACGTTCTTCAACTCGTCCCATGACAGACCATAGGCTGCATCATTTCTGCACTTGTTTCTCTCGGCCGTCCACCAGTCTAGTGCGCGAGACTGGAAGACGCCGGTAGCATTCAGGGTGCGAAGATTGTCAGGACATCCACTTTGACGCAGGGTGACCTCGATCGAGTCGAACCATTGAAACAAGGCTGTAGGGCCATCTTCGCCAGTGAACTCTTTCGGTCCGCATGCCTTGAACTGTTTGAAGCTGAAAACAGCTTTTAGGGTTTCAGTCTTGGATTCCTCGGACGATTTGCTCATGTTCTCGTATAGTTCACTCACGATCAGAGGAACAGCCTTTGCCATTTGCTTGGCGACGAGGGCAGCAAGGCGTTTATCTTTCTGGTTTTGGCGAGCAGCGCGCGTGTGACGGGATCCAGATGACGACATTGTCTGCAACAGACATCACCATAGGACTCAGACACCACATAGTCGAATCTCACCTCACACGTCTAATACTACTAAAGCTTAGAAACACGTATAATCACGTAACCACATAGGCACATAATCACAGATTCACATAAGCACAGAAGCACATAAGCACGTAAGGCACAGAACACAGAAGCACATAGGCATGTAATCACAAGAGGAAGTCAGAATACAGAAACCTATCATTCAAAGTCCACGAGCATTCGAGAATAGCGATCGCAAATAACATAGCGAGTAGTATAGTATAAGTGAATAATATAGCAATCAATATGGCGTAAAGTCATCCCTCATGTAGTAGCGATTTGTTAGCGTGTTGAGATAGATGTGCAGTGCGAATCGTGTGTGTCGATCAAAGCAAAAGCAAGAAGCAAATAATTTACCAAAAATCGTAACACGTAAACAGATAAATCACATAAAACACATAAAATCGACAAATATCAGAGTCGGCAGTAGCACTCTCAGAATCGAAACACATAAAAAAATCAAGAAATAGATTGTCTGCAACTATTAGACATAGACTAACCAAAGTGATTCGACTATTCACAAGGACCTTTTGTACACGCTTTAGCCTTTGGGACTGTGCTTTCGCCTCGAATTTGGGCGATCGGCACGCATCCTTTCAGTCCTATCGTGACTTCAAGTCGTTGGAGTCTGTCGAGACTTTGGTGAGAGTTTTGTAGAACCAAAATGAGGTCTGAACAATGTTGTCAAGGTTTGGGTTTCACCCCTAACTTAACAACTTCGTTCCTATTTTGATAAAATAAGGAAGAATTGTGCATCAAAGTATGGATTTCACTCCTGATTTGACGCAACTGCTCCTGCTTTTAGAAAAAATGCGGGTCGAACAAGCAATTTAGTCGAGAGTTTATGGCTTTCACACCTAATCTCGTCCTAATCGCTTGTTCATTTTCGAAAGCTAAAGTGCAGTAATAGTGTAGCGTAGGCGGGAATAGCGAGAAATAGCAAGTAAGCCCGTACATAACCCCTACAGGATATGCACAAGTCGGTCTTGTTGGTACCTAACTATAGACTAGGTCGTTTCTAAGACATCGACCCGGACTAGGTCGAGTCTTGCCTAATTCCCTATAGTTATGGCTATGATACCGATTTGTCACACCCCAACCGATGGCGGAAACATCGGGGCGTGGCACTGAGCGAAACACATTGTCCAGAAGTTTCCATAACAACTATAATTACCAATTATTTAAAGCAACATGTCCCATACCATGTCACAAAAGATAACATAATTATTACAGATAAGATCTAGTCAAATTTTTCTGTTCCGACAACTCAGATTTCCATTACAGACAAGTGTTTATTTGTTTCTAGACCTTTCCTAGCCTCGATTTCACAGTAAGCCAAGCATATAAACATCTTAAGCACCTGTCACATATGTTAAAGTAAAAGTCAATACATATAGTGTAAAGTTGAGCATACAAGTTTAATAGATATAATAGAGTTCGGAATCGTTACGCATAACCAGCACGTACACAGTGTGAAATGAAGCACGTTAGTTATCGACATGAACCTATCGATACCAATGACTGCGGGTTGACTGCCCAAGGTAGTTCATAATACATACTCATTGTGAGTCATGTAACAAATTATCCTTAACAACCCCTGAATGAACAGGTGCTGAGTCCAAACAAATAGTACTATTGTTGCTAAGGCAGGTAAACAACATTCCATGTGTAAACATAACAAACAAGCATTCATTAAGTCACGTATAACATGCGGTAACGGTTAGAGTTTAAAGTATTGCGTAGTGTGTTTGATGTGATTTAGCATAAGTAACGTATGTAACACCCAAAAGTGCGTAAAGCAAAAAAGGGATCGTGTATACTCACAGCGATTAATGGATCGAAGGGAGCACTTAGAGAGTAAGATCAGCCTAATCAGAATGATAGCATAAACGATAAGCGGCCACTCGATTGGATCGTCATCTCGTTTGGAATGGATGTGTTTGCGTATGATGGCTTGTCTTTTGAAGTTTTCGTTGTAGCATTTTGAAAACAGAGAAGTATCTCTACCCTTCAGGTCGGTCGATCGGACGGTAGTCCGATCGGACGGCAATCTGATTGGCGAGTCTTCTCAAGTTGAGAACAAGTTCACCGCAGGTCGGTCACTCGATCAGATGGCAATCCGATCGGGTGGCAATCCATGTGCATTGAACATGTTGAAAATTGTTTAAGTGTTGAAGTCAGAGCATCACATGGTCGAGTGACAATCCGATCGGGTGGTAACTCGATCGGACGGCAATCCGTTCAATGTTCCATGCTTCAATTATTGAAATAAAAGTTAAGTGTGGAGTGTGGGTCCCACAGTGCGAGTCGATCGGGTAGCAGTCCGGTGGGGTGGCAATCCGATCGGACGGCAATCTGATCGGATGGTAATCCGTCCAGCTGTCCCGGTCGTCTTCCTCCTTTGTTGTTTTGATAGATTGTCATTTTATCGAGATGATCTGATAATGTGTTGAACAACTGAAACCTCGTCAATACTTAGTGACCCGATCGGACAGGAATCACCCTAGTCCGACCAGTTTAACTGTTCGAGTGGGTGTTTCATGTTTAACCCAAAATCGGTATTCTCATGGATAGAATTCAGATCTCGAACCAACACATCAACACGAAAGAGTAGAAGGTTAGAACAAGCTCCGATTCCATCGAGTTTGAGTGCATTGAGTGTAAAAGAGTTGAAAGAAAGTTGGAAAACCATCTTTCAATCCTTTTTACCATGAATATGTTCAGATCTATGAAAGATCTTTGTTTATTTGTGTGGAAATCGTTCAGATCTAAGTTGTTCTTGAAGGATTGAAGCCAAAACATGAAGTTCCTAAGAACACCATGATGACATCATCCTAGAACACCTCAAATCTAGTGATTTCACGGTTAAAAGTTTAGAT
Organism: Helianthus tuberosus; assembly: GCA_030545235.1. Taxonomy (NCBI): domain Eukaryota; kingdom Viridiplantae; phylum Streptophyta; class Magnoliopsida; order Asterales; family Asteraceae; genus Helianthus; species Helianthus tuberosus. Next base: position 31,010 of record JARYGA010047266.1, on the reverse strand, counting down.
TCAAAAGATAGAAAGGTGTAGGAGTGCGTGTAGATCAAGAAAGTACAAGATTTAGATGGAAAACTTTACAAGAATCACGAGGAACCTGAAGAAAAGCGAGCTGGGGCGAGTGGGAGGGAGGGAGAGAGAGCTGTCAACATCAACTGATGTTGACATGAGGGGTATTTATAGGCTTTCCTTAAAAGGAAAGGGGCATAAGTGGCTGGTCGATCGGGTGGCAACCCGATTGGGTGGTAGCCCGATCGAGTGGCAACTCGATCGGGTGGCAGTTCGATCGGCTGGCCACTCGATTGGAGGGCACGGCGCGATGAGTTTTGCGATCTTGGTTCGATTGTCGAGCGTTGCGATGCGATAGAGTTTCCTATTCAAATTACTTTTAATCCCAACTACTATTGCCACACCCCCAAAATCCACACGTGGAGTATCACCACTTGGAGGCGTGACATGACCAGGATCCAGCCACCAATCATATTGAACAATGTATTTAAAATAGATAAAAACAACCACGCAATATAATTGGTGTTTCAAAACTAGTTAATCAAGTTCAAATTAAACAGCGGAAGCATAAGACGTGGAATCAAAACATAAGTTCAATAAGTTCATAAAGTTTAAATGTTTAGAACGGGACATAACAGTCCATATCCCACAACGACCTCCTCCTCGCGCAAGCTCCATAAGTATCTAACGACCTGCAAGGCATGTAACAACGAGTCAACAACAATGTTGAGCGAGTTCACAGTAGGTGTTCGTTATAAAGTAGTTTTTCAAGAACTATGAGTTTGTTTGCAACTGCAGGTTAAATCAACTTTCCTTATTTTCCAAACCATAAACGGTGGGGGCTACCCCATGTTGTAAACCACCAGACTAGATATGTATATATAGGTGCCCTTCCCAATCCGAGGACAGAGGTATGTATTAAATACGTAGGTTTAGCGCAGGTGCCCTTCACAATCCGAGGACATAGGTACGTATAAGAATACGTAGGTTTAGCGTTGGCGTCCTTCCCAATCCGAGGACAGAGGTACGTATAAGAATACGTAGGTTTAGCGCTGGCGTCCTTCCCAATCCGAGGACGGAGGTAAGTAATCTAGTAGTGGTGAAAGCACAAGTTCCGTCTTAGCTATTTAATCCCATTCCCAACCCACCGGGAATCCCATGCCTTAAGAGTGTGAACTCACCTTTGGTTGCTCGGTTTGACTCTCAAAAATAGCTAACAGTCAAGGTCGGTCAATCACGTCCTAGTATGATTACCACTTAGTTTATTAGTGACTTCAAATAAGCACGAAGTTCCTACACGCATCTACCACATAACATGCACTCACTTTAACGGTTCATGCCCATATAAACTTCCCATCTATTCCCGTTCATAAACAAACATATGACATTGAACATAACACTTTCATTGACATATAACATGTTAGATCATTCTTAGATAACCTACCCGACATTTAGACACGCAAATTACTACTCATGCCGTTTCAGCTTTTACATTCAAAACTGGGCTGTTTTCGGGAATTTTAATAAAATGGTTAACCTATTCCAAAAATTCCCAACTTTTTACAGAAGGTCTTAAATGATCCAAATATTATTATGTAAAAATCTCGGGATCCAATTCACTACCAATATTTTATAAAAAAAATCATTTACCGGACTGCAATCAGATTCATCACTTTCTAACTGTAGACCACGGAATAATTTATTAAAAATTCATCGTAAGTCCGATTGATGAAATTCCAGTTGGAGCATTACAACGACATCAGTGGTTATCTACAGTATAAATTTCATGAGCTAATTCTACACAGATTTCAAGTTATGACGAAAAATATAACACATATTTTCTGTAGTAAAAATGCAGCTTTTGCTGCTGTGAAAAACGACTCCTTTAAAAATAGCAAACGAAGTCCAAAAATTATGATTCCAGTGCCATTAGAACCGTATTTCGAAATAACACATTATAGACACAAGAAAATCAGTTTTTCATTACATATCAACCTGTTTACAGCCAACTGAAGTTGGCTGTAAATGTTTGGACAGAAGTTGTTTTCAGCTTATAGCGTTCTAACACAAGTTCTATTTGTTCCGTTAATATGTTTAGTGATTAACAACGACATTTAACATCACTTGCAGCAGGTTATCATTTATTTAACTCAGATTTATCATGTCAAGTACCATCATCAACATGAACAAGAAAACATCATACTAGCATTATTTCATCATATTACATATCTTTATGTTCAAGATTTATGTTTGTGTTCTTTTAGTGTTCTTGTATAAACCAACATGATATATCTATTAACCACCAAGATATGAAGTAAACAAGGTTTAACAAGAAACTTACAACTAGCTTAAAGCTCGGGAAGAAACAAGATGAAAATGTGATGAATAAAAGCACACTAGAGAGGTCCTTCAAGATCCGAGTGTTCCACACCTTCTAATTCACCTTTGTGCACCTTGAAACAAGCTTGGAATGGAAGGATGAAGGTTGTAAGGTGGTGGTGGTGGCGGTTCTTGATGGAGCCCAGAGGGAGAGGAGAGAGTGAGGGAGAGTGGGGTGATCTTTTTAATGATATAACGGAGATCTTGGAAGATACTTATAATCTTACATCATATATTTTGTTCATATCCTTAAGCAAGACATCAAATAAAATAAGAAGTAAAATCTTTGAGGTATGGTGGTGATGGTGACCGATTGGTTAGGGGGGGGTTAAGTTTGTAACTAATAGTTAAATTCCAAGTATATACTTACATGTTTTAGTTTCGCTGATATCTAGTGGGTGTTATGGTGTACGGGGATCATAACTAGCCAAGAAATAATAAGACAATGTTTCTAGTAATATTTTGGTGTCCCGTGTAATGTCCGGTTGTTCGGTTAGATATCGGTTCGTTAAAGTGCTAAGTTGTTCCGTTTAGTGCCTTTTATGTATCTTTTTGTAACACTTTTAATTCCCAACACTTAGGAATGCATACAGGACCATTTTGTCAATTTTCTGCACAAGACTAGTATGTCAACAAGCACATGTTAGTATGACGCAGTAATCAGAAAGCAGTTAAGTAATTCAGCACAGTCATCAAGCACTTTAATTAATATTAATTAATCGTACGGATACATGTAATTATGAGGGTTGTCACATTCTCCCCCTGTTAAGAAAATTTCGTCCCGAAATTTAGCACGTGGTTACTGAGGAAGCTAGTTGAGTTGCGCGGTTTCCTGGTTTTCCTGGGGTGTCACATCATCCCCCCGTTGGTTTGGAATTTCGTCCCGAAATTCCGCAGTAGCTTCAGCCTCAGTAGTGGTTGCACTTTTCTCAAACAACTGGGGATACTTGTGTTTCATTTGGTCTTCTCGTTCCCAGGTATACTCTGGGCCATGACGGGAGTTCCAACGAACTCGAACAAGAGGTATTCTGGTACGCTTGAGAATCTTAACGTCTCGGTCTGTGATTTCAACTGGTTCCTCGACAAATCGCAACTGGTCGTCGATTGTGAGCTCCTTTAAGGGAACTATGAGGGTCTCATCTGACAGACACTTTTTGAGATTTGACACGTGGAATACGTTGTGAACTCCGCTGAGTTCTTCAGGTAGATTCAGCTTGTAGGCGAGTTTGCCAATTTTCTCAATGATTTCGAATGGTCCGACATAACGCGGATTGATTTTGACTCGTTTGCCAAAACGAACTACACCTTTCCAAGGTGAGACTTTAAGTAGCACTCGATCCCCAACCTGGAACTCGAGTGGTTTCTTGCGCTTATCAGCGTAGCTTTTCTGACGGTCACGAGCTGCCGCCATTCATTGTCGTATTTGAGCAATCTTCTCAGTCGTGTCTACCACCAGTTCTGGGCCAGTGATTTGACTCTCGCCAACCTCTGCCCAACAAAGAGGTGATCGGCACTTCCGTCCGTATAATGCCTCGAATGGAGCGGCCTGGATGCTGGTGTGGTAACTGTTGTTATACGAAAACTCCACTAACGGGAGGTGTTTTTCCCAGCCATTACCAAAGTCGATTACACATGCCCTAAGCATGTCTTCAAGGGTTTGGATGGTGCATTCAGATTGCCCATCCGTCTGTGGATGATATGTCGTGCTCATGTCTAATCGAGAGCCAAAGGACTTGTGCATAGCTTGCCACAATTCAGATGTAAAACGTGAGTCACGATCGGAAATGATGGAGGTTGGCACTCCGTGCCTTGATACTACTTCCTTTAGATAAACGTCTGCTAGAGTAGAAAACTTATCCGTTTCCTTGATAGCCAGGAAGTGTGCAGACTTAGTCAATCGATCCACTATCACCCAAATAGTGTCATTTTCGCGTTGAGATCTAGGCAGGCCACTAACGAAATCCATGGAAATTTGCTCCCACTTCCATGTCGGGATCTCTGGTTGTTGGAGTAGGCCTGATGGTTTCTGATATTCAATCTTGACTCTCGCAGAAGTCAAACATTTACTGACGTAGGTTGCTATGTTGGCTTTCATACTAGGCCACCATTACGCAGTCTTGAGATCGTGGTACATCTTATCCAAACCAGGATGTACTGAATAACGAGACTTGTGTGCCTCATCCATCAAAAGCTCACGTAGATTACCATAGAGTGGAACCCAGATGCGCCCGTTTACATAGTAGGCGCCGTCTTCCTTTTGTTTTAACCATTTTCTTGATCCTCGTATGGTTTCCGCCCTGATGTTTTCTGCTTTCAATGCTTCAACCTGAGCATCTCGTATCTGAGTAGGAAGACTAGATTGGATGGTAAGTTGTAACGCTCGCACACGTTTAGGTGTAGTATCCTTTCGACTGAGGGCGTCGGCCACAACATTGGCTTTGCCCGGATGGTACTTGATCACACATTCGTAATAATTCAAGAGCTCGACCCATCGACGTTGTCGCATGTTTATCTCCTTTTGCTTGAAGATATGCTCGAGACTCCTGTGATCGGTGTAAATGGTGCACTTGGTACCGTACAGGTAATGTCTCCATATCTTAAGTGCGAAAACAACCGCTCCCAATTCCAGGTCATGCGTAGTGTAGTTCCTTTCGTGAACTTTAAGTTGGCATGATGCGTAGGCAATAACCTTGTCATGTTGCATCAACACGCAACCAAGTCCTTGGATGGAAGCGTCGCAATATACCACAAAATCATATGTGCCCTCAGGCAATGAGAGGATAGGTGCGCTACAAAGTCTATCTTTTATGTACTGAAAAGCAGATTCCTGTGCTTCACCCCAACGATAGGTGACACCCTTCTGAGTTAGCGAGGTGAGAGGTTGCGCAATCTTAGAGAAATCCTTGATAAATCGTCTGTAGTAGCCCGCCAAACCCAAGAATTGGCGGATTTCTGTTGGTGTACGGGGTGCAGGACAGTTCTTGATTGAGTCAACCTTGGATGGATCAACATGAATCCCATCCTTGTTTACCATGTGGCCTAGAAAGTGGACTTCGCGAAGCCAGAAGTCACATTTCGAAAATTTGGCATACAACTGATCTGTTCGAAGAAGTTCCAAAATAAGTCTCAGGTGTTGTTCGTGTTCTTCCTGACTCTTCGAATAGATCAGGATATCGTCGATGAAAATGATAACGAACTTATCCAAGTAAGGCTTGCACACTCGGTTCATGAGATCCATGAAGACCGCAGGTGCATTCGTCAATCCGAAAGGCATAACCAGAAACTCGTAATGCCCATAACGAGTTCTGAATGCTGTTTTGGAGACGTCCTCATCTTGGACTCTCAGTTGATGGTAACCTGACCTCAGGTCAATCTTGGAATAGAAACTCGACCCCTGCAACTGGTCGAATAAGTCATCAATGCGTGGGAGAGGATAACGATTCTTCACGGTTACCTTGTTGAGTTCGCGGTAGTCAATACACATTCTGAAGGTACGGTCTTTCTTCTTCACGAATAACACTGGAGCTCCCAAAGGCGAAGAGCTAGGACGTATGAAACCCTTTTCCAAGAGTTCTTGTAGTTGCGAGGACAGTTCTTCAAGTTCTGATGGAGCTAGTCGATAAGGTGCACGAGCTATTGGTTCTGCTCCAGGAGCTAACTCGATTTGAAACTCAACTTGTCGATGAGGCGGAAGGCCAGGAAATACCTCAGGAAAATCGCGCACAATAGGAATGTCTTCAATTCTCTTCTCTTCTATTGATGCGTCAGTAACGAGTGCTAGAATGGCAGTGTGGCCCTTTCGCAAACACTTCTGGGCCTTAAGGAAAGAGATAATGCCTACGACAGCACCACTCTTGTCGCCATGAATCACGAGGGGTTCTTCACCAGAACGAGGGATGCGAACAATCTTCTCGTTGCAAAGAATTTCCGTTGATGTTGAGATAACCAATCCATCCCAATAACAACGTCGAAACTACCCAGAATGATAGGAATGAGGTCGATAGAAAAGGTCTGTTCAGCAAGAACAAGATTACAACCCTTAACTATGTGAGTGGCCTCTAAACTTTTACCGTTTGCTAGCTCTACCATGTGTTTGGTGTTCAAAAGTGTTGGAGTGCACTTAAGCATTTGACTAACTTTTAAGGACACATAACTAGCATCGGCACCCGAATCGAATAAAACAGTAACAAAGAAATCATCCAGAAGAAACTTACCCATCACCACGTTGAGATCGTTCCTTGCATCACCCTGACCTAGCACGAAAACACGTCCTCTGGCTCCATTGCCATTATTGTTACCCCCGTTGTTGCCTCCATTGTTGCCTCCATTGTTGTTCCCGTTTCCTTGGTTGTTGTTCTGATTCTGATTCAACTGTGGACAATGCCTCTTGAAGTGACCCTCAGCATCGCACTGGAAGCATCCCATATTACCCTGTTGGTGTTGCTGTTGGTTCTAGGGAGCTTGTGGCTGCTGTTTTCGATTCTGATTTGCAGGACGTGAGCTCCTGCAATCTTTGGCTTCATGTCCAGGCTTGTTACATCTCTGAAAATGACCCTTGTTGCACGGCCCGCTGTGGTGCAAACTACATTGATTGCACTTAGGGTGATTTCCCCTGTATCCACCCTGACTTTGATTTCCAGAAGACTGCTGACTGGGGCTCCTGTGTTCATCTGTCTTTCACTGCTGGGACTGAGACTGAACTGAAGTAGAACCCTTGCCCCAATTTCCATCCCACTTGCGCTTGTTATCACTGGGAGCATCAGTAGTAGTAGCGTTAATACGCTTGGGCAGCTTGTTCTGCTCAACTGCCTGATCAGTGAGACGGTTGGCCAACTGGATGATTTGCTGAATGGTGCCAAGATTAGCTGAGGTCACGTGGCTCTGAATTTCTAGCACTAAACCCTTAAGGTACAGCTCGATACGCTTGATAGGAGGATCCACCATAGTAGGACACAAGATAGCTAATTCGTTCGATCTCTTTGTGTATGCCTCGATTTCAGACCCCGTCATCTTCAAATTGAAAAACTCCACCTCTAGCTTGTGGATGTCATCACGATTACAGTACTCTTCTTTGATCAAGTCCTTGAAGTCATTCCATGGGGTGGCATTAGCAACCGCCAGCCCTAGCAGTTGAACCTGTGCTTTCCACCAGGTTAATGCAACACCTTCGAGTGTTCCAGTAGCAAATTTCACCCTACGATCTTCAGGGCATTCACACATCTCAAAAATAGACTCAATCTTCTCGAACCAGTGAAGAAGACCTACAATTCCTTCTGTGCCGCTGAAAGTACTAGGTCGGCAATCCATGAATGTTTTGAACGTACATACGGGGGGCTGAACATGTTGACCTATTACGCGAGAATAAAAGACAAGGTTAAGCACAAGAGTTGGTTCGGGAGAGTAGGCTCTAAACATCCTAGGATAGGTCGAAATAGCAGGTTATACCTCCTGCTGGAGCTGCTGCGAGTGCTTCAGCAACTCGTTCATTGATCAAATCCGTCAACTGGGCTTGAGTTAGGTTGATACCACCACGTCCTCCGCGTCCGTTCATGATCTTCACAATGAAGTAACGTAAGTGAGAAAAGTGTCGCGAAAGTGCGTAAGTGTGGGACGACAGAAGAGAGTAAGCACACAAGGTTCAAATAGCAGTTATCACGTTAACTAATGCACTCTGTGAACTATCTAACCGACAATATAAACATAATTCATACCACCTATTGTGCCGAGTCTTGCACGTGGAGCGAAGCGTCGTTGTGGATCGTCGAGCACTGTACAGGTTATAGTCTGGTTTTGTCAAAAAGCTTTTCCCTTTTTAAAACCAAGTTTGCTATAACCAATGGCTCTGATACCAATCTGTCACACCCCCAAAATCCACAAGCGGAGTATCACCGCTTGGAGGCGTGACATGACCAGGATCCAGCCACCAATCATATTGAACAATGTATTTAAAATAAATAAAATCCAACCACGCAATATAATTGGTGTTTCCAAACTAGTTAATCAAGTTCAAATTAAACGGCGGAAGCATAAGACGTGGAATCAAAACATAAGTTCATAAAGTTTAAATGTTTAGAACGGGACATAACAGTCCATATCCCACAACGACCTCCTCCTCACGCAAGCTCCATAAGTATCTAACGACCTGCAAGGCATGTAACAACGAGTCAACAACAATGTTGAGCGAGTTCACAATAGGTGTTCGTTATAAAGTAGTATTTCAAGAACTGTGAGTTTGTTTGCAACTGCAGGTTAAATCAACTTTCCTTATTTTCCAAACCATAAACGGTGGGGGCTACCCCATGTTGTAAATGTGACAACCGGAAATTTACGCCCCTAATTACATAATTAACAGGTGATTAACACAATAATAGATAGTGTTTAAAGCGCAAAATAACTTAATTAGGCCTTTGGAGTGCCTAGGAATGTTATCCGACTTTACAGTGCGCGAACGGTGGCTTACAGAGAAACCTGCCGAATACTACGCAACAGCGAACTGGAACCGTACGAAATACTGACAACGCCGACAAGTACGAATCTTATACGAGTATTTTGCGTTCATAAATTTAGTTTTACAAATTTATCGTGCTTCCGAACGACACAAAACGCAGACGCGAACGAAAAACGCGGAAACAGTAACGCACCGGCAATCAACGACGAAGCTGACGCACCGGAGTCGAATTTTGTCTCGATATTAATATATTATGATATAATTGGTTTCATTTTCGAATTTTAATACTCGTAGTCGAAACCGGATTGAAAAACGGTTCAAGACGGCGAACGACATAATTTTACACAAATTTTTATCGTAAACAACGGACAAAAGTGCGAACGTCTACTGACACTGTGTTACGTATATTTAGCCCAAAGATATAATTTTACACACTTTTAGAACTAAAATTATATATTATGATGTTCCAACGGTTTCGGGTTTTGAAAACGGGCTTGTGAATGCGTTTGGGCTATTTAAAACACGGGAATAGGCTTGTGGGCCTTGGACCCAAGCCCAAAGCCCATTAGCAAGGCTTATTATAAAAGAAGCCACTATGTTTCATTTGTTCAAACAAACAAACAAGCAGCAACACACACCACACGAGTTCCCTCTCTCTCTCCGACCAACAAGCATGGTGGAGCCGGTCGGAGCCACGGCGGCGGTGCTCCGGCGAGCCCTTTTCCGGCGCGTACCCCCCTCCCCTGCTCGTCTTAAACCAACCACAACCCCCCTCTCTTGCTTCATGTCGGTTTTTGTGACCGGAGCCGGTTGCCGGCTCCCATTCTTCCCCGGCGTCAAGTAACCAGACGGCAGACAACCCCCCCCCCTTCTGTTAATCGGCCGACCACCACCATCTTATGGTGGTGGCGGACTTCAGCAGCAGCAACACCACCACCACAGGCGGCGGCACTGTGGTGGGTGGTGCCGATCGGTGTTTCAGGAAGAGAGAGAGAGAGCCGAGCAGAGAGGAAGAACCGGCGGTCGGTACCATTGGCTGCCGGACCTTGCCTTTATCCGACAAGTTCACCGGTTTCGGGCTCAACCTGGTTCCGTTTTGGGGATTCAAGCAGCAGAGAACGAGATGGAGACTCGGACCACCGGTCAGTTTGGTTATCCGGCGGTCCTCGACATTATCCGATGGGTATCACCAATTTTCCGGCGGTCCGTGTCTTAGTCCAACGTGTTTCGCTTCGGTTCGGCAAGTTTGGTTCAGGCTCAAGTGTATCTGGGTGCTTCGAGTCACCGGGTCAGATTTGCACTCCGTGTCGACTCGGTCAAAGCGAGTCGACTCGGTCAACAGGTCAGCGGCTCAGTCACCAGGTCAGACGGTTCGGTTACGGGTATGGGTTTGGCTTTGGGTTTGTTCGGATCAGATTTGAGGAGTGTTCGGGTCAGCCGGTTCGAGTCGGATAATGAATCAGTTCAGTTAACCCGGTCAACTTAGTCCCGGTCAACTCAGTCCTGATCAACTCAGTCCCGGTCAACACAGTCAAAGGGGGTCAAGGACTCGACGCGAGATTTTGGTAAAAAATTATCGGCGTGTTTAATATTTAAGTTATATTTTTAGTTAAAATTCTCACGTGACAACGAGCTCGAACCAGTGTGATTATAGTTTACATTGTTATATTTGACAAAATTATATATAATTTGATTGAATCTTGAAAATATAACGATAACTGGAGTTGTCGGGGGCGTCCAAAAACAGAGGAAACTCTGCCTGTTTTTCGAGAAAAACCGTAAAACAAAACGCGTTTATTATAAAACGAACCATTGTATTCAAGTGATATTTTTTTCGACGACACTTTACACTTTACGAAAACGACAAGTCGGAAATTATTTACAACAAATGAATATAATTATTATATTTTTCGGATACCAAACAAACACAACAGATCCTTTTGGAAAAATAAATATAGTTATATCATTGTTTTCAAACACAACAACTCGGTGATTGTTTTATAAAATAAATATAACATTTATATTTATTTCAAACGCCTCAATAACATACGATATATAATACGAGTTTATTATATATTTTTCGTTTTCATAAAACACTCGTTACATACACGTACGACTTCTCGAAAACGACTAGCGAAATTCTACCGATATATTTATATACTTTTATATAAATATATATATATACTTTAGTTCTCATGAGAAACTAAGTCTTTTCAAGACTTGCAAATACTTAATGACGTTAAACGAGCTAACAAGTATAACTTTATCATTTACATCAAGTTAACAACAAACCGTCAAATCGTTCAGTTAACGATTCGGTAGAGCTCGAAGACACGTAGTTTTGTTACCGCATTAATTAGAAACTTATAAGGTATTCCGTGTTAGGAATATTGTAGAATGCACGCTAGCAAGTCAAGTCTTGGAAACGACATCACGAAGTCGTATTTAGCTAGCTTTGCACAGGAATATTCAGGTGAGTTCATAACCCCACCTTTTTACAGTTTTACATTTTTTTTCTAAATGTTTTCGGGGTGGAAAGACATGCACTTTTTGCAAAACATACAAGAATTACATATTTCTAAACCATTTTACAAGCAAGTTTTAACTGACAACAAATGGTTTACGAAAAGCTTATGTTTTATACCGGTTTTTCAGACAAGCGTATTTTTCGAAATGTGCATACATACGAATTCTAGTTTTCTAAAACTACGGGAAAATACAAATACATGAGTTATGGTATGATGGATACAAGACTACGGAAAAACATTCAAGAGAAACATTCAAGATCATGTCTCGAATAGGGTACCATAAGCACCATTAATCAACGTATACATTCAGACCGCGGAACAAAAGGTTAGATCTAATGGGTTTCAGGCAACCCCACTCTTGGCCTACTTCTACCAATGAGTGCTTCTGTGTCTCAGTCAAAGTCGACAAAAATGCCTAGGTTTGGTGGCTTCCTATGTCGTGACACATGTTAGTGGCCTTGCAAACCACTAGCGATCTCAAACATTCATAGAACTCAATTACAGATACATTCTAAAGGATACAGTCAAACATTCATAATAAGGAGATTACAGATATGTGTTACCAATACATTCAAACATTCATAGTACTCAGTTATAGATGCGTGTTACAAGTTACATTCAAACATTCATACATTCTACAAGTTACATACCATGTTTTCATTCAAGTATTTAAACATTCAACAATACAACAAAAACCGGTCATTCAAAAGATTTATTTCGAATCTTTTACAAACAAACTATGAACTCGCTCAACTTTATGTTGATTTTTCGCATGTTTCTTTCTCAGGTTGCATTTCTAAGACAAGGCACGGTTGGAATAGGAGAACCATGAAGAGTCGAGTACTTAGTGGGCGTTCAATTTTCTAGAAGTCTTAGCTTATTTGCTTCCGCTGTGCAATGAAGATACCAGTCCAGTCACGCCAATGCTCTGATATTTTGGGGTGTGACAGTAAACCACTAGACTAGATGTATATATAGGTGCCCTTCCCAATCCGAGGACAGAGGTACGTATTAAATACGTAGGTTTAGCGCAGGTGCCCTTCCCAATTCAAGGACAGAGGTACGTATAAGAATACGTAGGTTTAGCACTGGCGTCCTTCCCAATCCGAGGACAGAGGTACGTATAAGAATACATAGGTTTAGCGCTGGCGTCCTTCCCAATCCGAGGACGGAGGTAAGTAATCTAGTAGTGGTGAAAGCACAAGTTCCGTCTTAGCTATTTAATCCCATTCCCAACCCACCGGGAATCCCATGCCTTAAGAGTGTGAACTCACCTTTGGTTGCTCGGTTTGACTCTCAAAAATAGCTAACAGTCAAGGTCGGTCAATCACGTCCTAGTATGACTACCACTTAGTTTATTAGTGACTTCAAATAAGCACGAAGTTCCTACACGCATCTACCACATAACATGCACTCACTTTAACGGTTCATGCCCATATAAAATTCCCATCTATTCCCATTCATAAACAAACATACGACATTGCACATAACACTTTCATTGACATATAACATGTTAGATCATTCTTAGATAACCTACCCGACATTTAGACACGCAAATTACTACTTATGTCGTTTCAGCTTTTACATTCAAAACTGGGCCGTTTTCAGGAATTTTAATAAAATGGTTAACCTATTCCAAAAATTCCCAACTTTTTACAGAAGGTCTTAAATGATCCAAATATTATTTTGTAAAAATCTCGGGATCCAATTCACTACCAATATTTTATAAAAAATCATTTACCGGACTGCAATCAGATTCATCACTTTCTGACTGTAGCCCACGGAATAATTTATTAAAAATTCATCGTGAGTCTGATTGATGAAATTCCAGTTGGAGCATTACAACGACATCAGTGGTCATCTACAGTATAAATTTCATGAGCTAATTCTACACAGATTTCAAGTTATGACGAAAAATATAACACATATTTTCTGTAGTAAAAACGCAGCTTTTGCTGCTATGGAAAACGACTCCTTTAAAAATAGCAAACGAAGTCCAAAAATTATGATTCCAGTACCATTAGAACCGTATTTCGAAATAACACGTTATAGACTCAAGAAAATCAGTTTTTCGTTAAATATCGACCTGTTTACAGCCAACTGAAGTTGGCTGTAAATGTTTGGACAGAAGCTGTTATCAGCTTATAGCGTTCTAACGCAAGTTCTATTTGTTCCGTTAACATGTTTAGTGATTAACAACGACATTTAACATCACTTGCAGCAGGTTATCGTTTATTTAACTCAGATTTATCATGTCAAGTACCATCATCAACATGAACAAGAAAACATCATACTAGCATTATTTCATCATATTACATATCTTTATGTTCAAGATTTATGTTTGTGTTCTTTTAGTGTTCTTGTATAAACCAACATGATATATCTATTAACCACCAAGATATGAAGTAAACAAGGTTTAACAAGAAACTTACAACTAGCTTAAAGCTAGGGAAGAAACAAGATGAAAATGTGATGAATAAAAGCACACTAGAGAGGTCCTTCAAGATCCGAGTGTTCCACACCTTCTAATTCACCTTTGTGCACCTTGAAACAAGCTTGGAATGGAAGGATGAAGTTTGTAAGGTGGTGGTGGTGGCGGTTCTTGATGGAGCCGAGAGGGAGAGGAGAGAGTGAGGGAGAGTGGGGTGATCTTTGTAATGATATAATGGAGATCTTGGAAGATACTTATAATCTTACATCATATATTTTGTTCATATCCTTAAGCAAGACATCAAATAAAATAAGAAGTAAAATCTTTGAGGTATGGTGTGGAGATATGGTGGTGATGGTGACCGATTGGTTAGGGGGGGTTAATTGTAACATTTTCATGGTAAGTTTGTAACTAATAGTTAAATTCCAAGTATATACTTACATGTTTTAGTTTCGCTGATATCTAGTGGGTGTTATGGTGTACGGGGACCATAACTAGCCAAGAAATAATAAGACAATGTTTCTAGTAATATTTTGGTGTCCCGGGTAATGTCCGGTTGTTCGGTTAGATATCGGTTCGTTAAAGTGCTAAGTTGTTCCGTTTAGTGTCTTTTATGTATCTTTTTGTAACACTTTTAATTCCCAACACTTAGGAATGCATACAGGACCATTTTGTCAATTTTCTGCACAAGACTAGTATGTCAACAAGCACATGTAAGTATGACGCAGTAATCAGAAAGCAGTTAAGTAATTCAGCACAGTCATCAAGCACTTTAATTAACATTAATTAATCGTACGGATACATGTAATTATGAGGGTTTTCACAACTATATTAACATACAATCATCCTTATTTAACATTCGTTTAGCGTTTGCGATTCGATTGCGATTGAGTATCGATTGTGTTTCGATTAATCATCACACATAAACATAATTAAACATGCACAAGTAACACATAATGCACACACACACATAGAATAATATCCAGAACGCGTAATTCGAGTTGCGAGTGCGATAGCGATCAGCGATAAAGCGATTAAACATGCGATAAACATCGATAAATAGCGATTAAACCTCGATTATTAACAAATACTCCACATAATACAACTAAGGTAAAGCATAAAAGACTATCTACAAGTCAAAGAAGTCAAAATAGGAGTTGAACAAGGAGTGACAGATCGCAATTAGCAATCTTGTCTCCCTTTGACTTCAATTTTGACTTTGACTTTGACTTTTGAAACACGGGGTGTTACATTTTGCACCTGGAACCAATTCGATTCGGAATTCCACTTCCCGTTCTGGCGATATTCCCGGTAAGTCTTCTGAAAACACATCTTCATAATCACGTACCACCGGTACACCTCTGATCTTCGGCGACTCTTTCTCCGGTTCGCATGCATATAACGCTTTACACCCACGTCTTATGAGCTTCTTACATCAAACACACCACAAGATTACCCCCTTTTTCTCCGTAAATGGTAACATGCTTTTCGCTCGGAGTCCTTACTTTAATCTCCTTACGAAAGCATACAACCTTCGCGTGATGTCGGGATAACCAATCCATCCCGACAACCACTTGAAATTCTCTTATCGACATCGGGATCAAGTCTACTGAGTATTCTTCATCATCGATACTCAACTTGCAGTTTTGGCATACGTCACGCACGATAAAGCTCTTATTATCACGTATCTCTACTTCTAAGGGCATAGGTAACTTTGTTAATAAGAATGAAGGATGTCGAATAAATCCATGTGAAATAAAGGATTTATTTGCACCTGTATCAAACAATACACGTGCGGGGATAGAGTTTACAGCAAATATACCTGAGACCACATCGGGTTCTATCTTTGCTTCTGCTGTGGTCAGGTGAAAGGATCTGGCTCTTGCTTTCCGAGTCTTTGTCTGCGTAACCTTTCCATCTTTCTTTCCTACCAACTCCGGGCATTCGGATTTCTTGTGGCCGGGTTGATAGCATTTGTAGAAGACTAAGACTTTTCCCGGGCATATTGAAGCCGTATGCCCTGTCTTCCCGCATATAGGACATGGTTTATCCTTAAAGCGACACTCACCCTTGTGACCCTTTCTGCAGATTTTACAACTTGGTGACCCGCATTTCACATCCGACCTCCTTGCTGATTCTGTCGTTCGTGCTTTCTTTGTAGGGCTTGGATTTACATCTTGTACCCTTCTTTCACCCCGCTCAACTTGCTTTCTCAGCTCAATCTCTCGTTCCCGAGCAGTGTTTATAATCTCGGTGAGAGTCTCGTACTTTGAGGGTGTCATAAACTCCCGATATTCAGCACTCAGCATGTTGTAATAGTAGTATATCTTTTGTTCTTCACTCGTTACTAGCTCGTCACAAAACTTTAATTTATCAAGGAAAATACCCGTGATCTTGTCTATCGATTCACCCATTTGCCTCAGTTGGATGAACTCTTCCTTGATTCTATTGACAACCGCTTTGGGACTGTGATTTTTGAGAAATGGTTCCTTAAACTCATCCCGAGTGATGTGTGCAAAATGCAACATATAAATTACATCAAATGAGACATAAAACTAACCCTTTTTTAGTACTAATGTTGGAAAAAGCACGTATAAAAGGAACAAATAGGCAGCCAAAATCAACATAAATACAAGAAAGAAGTAATAACGTGACATACCCAACCCCTCGGCAGCATCTCCCAAGATAAAACAAGGAAACAGAACCTGACCACGGGGTCGTGCCCAGCTAAGCATGAGGCGTGGTCAGGACCCTGCACAACAAGACAAACCAGTAGAAGCTTCTACGCCCACCACGGGGTTGTGCCCAACTCTCCACGGGGCATGGTCAGCTCTAAGATTTGCAGAATCTTGATAGTATAGCAAAGATTTGACCATGGGGCCATGTCCAAAAGACACGGGGTCATGTGGGGCCCTCTGCTGGCACTTGCAATTAATGAAGGAAGAGAAGATGATGGCCACGGGGCCGTGCCAGAGCTCTGTTCAGGCTATAAAGATGGGTGCTTGGTTCATTTTAAAGGCTTCCCTTGGTAAACCACTAATCTCCCACTTTGCCACCACTCCACCACCACTACAACACCAACACCCACCACCATCATCCATTTTCCATCTTTAGAGTGTGTAGTAGTCTCGGGATCCAAGATTGATTGAAAGAGTTCTTGTCAATCAAAGGCCATGTTTGGCTAAACTCTTACATCACTTGGTGAAGACAAGTCTTTAATGTATTACTTTTGATTTTTAATCTTTTGGCACTTTTTAATTGGGTTTGTATTAATGACTTTAATAACTAGTTCTTATGTTGAAAGTGAATTTTCCTTACCATTTCTTCATGATGTCTTTAATTTTGCTCATTCATGTCTTTACTGTCAATATAAAGCACATGGTGTCATTTGATTTGCTCATTCGTGTCTTTACGGTCTATATAAAGCATGTTAACTAGGTGGAAGGGGGTTAGGAGGGTGGTTTGGTAAAGTTCTTGTCTCGTTCAGTGTATAGATCCTGCAAGGGCTTGGTTCAAGCTTACTAGGACCTCCTTCAATGCCCAACGGTATTGGATGGTGGGGGTACGAATAGCTTGAACCCCTCATATGTAAACTACTATTAATACTTTAAACCGGCTTCTTGGGATTGTATCATTGCTGACTCAAACCACTTAGCCGAGGGTAACGTCACCTTCAAAAGAGGGGCCTACCACTTTTTGCATTAATAACTTACTAAATTATCTTTCAATATTCTGACCCTTTGGGATTGTATCCCTGCTGACTCAAACCACTGGGTTGAGGGTAACGTCACCTTCAAAAGAGGGGCCTACTACTATAACTAAGATAATCTCTTAAAAAGTCCGAAAGTGCGAAAATCATCAAAGGATACATTAAAGATGAGTTGGATCCAAGTGATTCTATCTTGTCCAATTTGTTTTTTTTTTTTTCATTTTATTTATCTTTTCATTTTTAGTTTTATTTTTATGTTTCAAAACTTTTCTAAAAAATTTAGATCGATTAGACGTTGAGGATAAACCAGTATTAAAACCTCTCGTGTCCTTGGACGACCTCGGTATCTTACCAACACTATACTACGCTCACGATGGGTACACTTGCCCAAGTGTGTGTTTAGTGTTAGTACAATATCGTGTTTTATAAATTTAAAACTTGACTAATGCGTAAAATGGGCTCAAAATATTAACAAAATTATATTATACTTAACGCACACCACCAAGTCATATTTTTCACCACTTCAACTCCAAGCTCCTTTTTCATATTGTTCCACCAGTCTTTAGCTTGACCCCTCAGCTGACTTATTCCGTAGGCTACGAAGTCACTTACGTCATAGTGGGTCCTTTCAAACACCCCTTCAATGTCACTCAACCATCGTTGACATATTATCGAATCGACCTCCCCATTGTAGATCGGAGGTTTGCAAGCCATCAATTTATTATACGGGCAAGCCTTTCACTCCACCGGCTTGTCTTTCGGTTGGTTGGAATTTTCCTCCAACCTTTTGATCCGTTCTTCCACTACCGTAAGTACCGTGTTTTGGATCTTGTCTATAAACCCGGATAGACTATTCTCTATTGCCTTTCCAACCTCTTCGGCAACCACTTCTTTCATTTGTTCTGTGACTATCGGCACCGTATCATCATTACCTTCATCAGCCATCTTGAATCTGAAATGTTTATATTAATTAATAAACATTCCATTTTATATCATTTGCATCTTTCGCTTTGGTTTAGCCAAGTTCACAACTTGCTTAAACCATTCATGTTTGGTGCACTTTCCGGGTTTGAGTGTATTAACACACTCTTCCCATGCATATCGAATCATATTCCCTTCCTAGTGTTTCATTAAGGTCTACTAAAATAATTAATTCTTACCGGATGTTTGATCAAGCTCCAAACCGAACACACTTTTTTAACAACCTTGAGCTCTGATTACCAACTTGTAAGACCCGTTTCAATTTAACACGAATATAACATTAAAATACGCATTTCATACTAAAAATGCGACTTTATAAAAACTTTGTCAACTTAACATCCATACATGTTTAAAACATTCAAAATATTGTGCTAAGTGTTTACATAATTCACTTTTACTTTTAACAATACCAAAATGAGATCAACGCGGAAGCTTCGTTTAGACATGTGTTCGGTTCATGTTCATTGCTTGATCTTCATCCGAAGGCTCACTATAATCACCTATAATCAAAACCGACATAAAAGTTAGTTTTGTTAGCTTAGAAACAAGAATAAACAAGTTCCATCATCAAACAAACAAAACAAAAATAATTTTCAGCATTATTGCCTCTTGCGGGCAGCGAGAGGCTAGGCTCTGTTTGTCGCGGGTCGCGACTCACGTCGCGTGTCGCACCCGGGTTCATGTTACCCCTCGCGTGTCGCGAGGGACACTCTTTTCCAGCAGGTCCGTATCTGGACCTGCATTTTTGCCCAGCTCTAGTTTTTAATCAAAATTTAAACTTCAAAATGCCATAACTTTTTATCTACTTATCTATTTTGCGTAATTCCTTTTCCTATGCGTCCGTAATTAAATTACGGATCCCTTTATCATTTTTATTCGCATAGAAGTACGATTTATAAGCTATTGGCTTATAAATCCCTTTTTACAATTATTCAACCCGTTTAGTTTTAAGTCACTCTACTTGTTTGTTATCACTAATTGTTTCCAAACGTCTTTACCCATTCCCGGGCTTATCAAGCATTAACGTTTCGCTCCCATCACATGGTTTGCGCGTGCATAAGCGTCATGCTTGTTGTCAACGTTTCAAGCATGCGCATTTAAGCAAATTCTACAGAGTCATTTTTCTAAACTTTTGACCCATATCCAAGGGCTCATTTAAATCATATTTAGCGTGTCCGTTTCTTGGCTTACACATTCATAATACCCATTCATTGTGTGACACTCAAGTCACTTCAAACACTACCGATTTAAAACATTGTTTTGACTCGTTTGGTTGTCGAGTGTAAACCACCACTTCAATGACATACCAAACTTATTCTAACCATTATTTTGACCCGTTTGGTGTCGAGTGAGCTTCGTCACTTCAATGATATACCAAACTTACATATTACACTACAACAGAAATAACATAACTACGACCGATGTTTATGCATATTGTAACGAAACTATAAGTTACGTACCTTCAAAGCTTTTCCTTCAAGCGTGCCTCCACCCCAGCTTGTGCGCTCGAAGATTCTATCACCTTGCCTATAGAGTTCAACCAACGAGTTGTTTAGAACTCATATTAAATTATGTTTTGCATAATTCACCATATAATTCGATTATGCAATTTACTCTAAATTTCAACAATTTGCTTTCGTTTAGGCATTTTAACAAACACCTTGTGGGCATAATTTTATAAAATCGACAATCAAGTTTCATAACTAGTTATTTAGCCAAGTTTTAACATCATTCACAAGTTCTTATGTCTAGCATGCATAACAACACCTAGACTCACTTCATGGAAATCAAATAACACCAAATTGATGGTCATAAATCTAGTGTTCATCATCTTCCCACAAAACCCATTTAGCACTTATGTAGATGATTATAAATTTCATATTTTGTATCATCAATTCATCAAGTTTCTCAATCATAGTTCGTTCCTAAGCATGGATTCAACATAGTATCATTCATACATTCAATATTCTAGCAATAATTTCATTTTCAAGTGTTCATCAAGAATTTGAGATGAAAGCAAACGATGAAATTTTACATACCTCATGATCCTTTCACTCGGGTGATCACTATTTGAGCTTGGTTTTCGATTTGGGTTTGATTTGCCCTTTCAATTCGGCTGATTTGTATGAGTTAGGGTTCAAATTGAGGAACCCCCTTTTGCTCTTGTGAAAACCACGACCAGAAGACACACTAGTGTGTGTGTTGTGGTGTTTTATTTAATTAAATTAAAACCGTTTTCGTTATTTGTGAACTTTAATCCCTCCACTTATTCAAGTTGTTATAAAGGGTGTTTTAACCAAGTTTTCTTATTATTTCAAGACGTATGATTAACTAGGTTATTTATTCCTAGTTATTTTATCTTGACCATAACCGGCTTTTAATTTATAATATAAAAATCTATATTTTGGGGTGTTACAAGTTGTTTGAATGTGCAGGTGCTCCTGAAGACAGCTGACTGTCAAGATGAAGAGCGGAGCAGCCTGGCACGGGAGGTGGCAGGTCCCTGCAAGTGAAAAACGGGGAGTTTGTTTTTGTACATAAATAAACCATAATTCAAAAACCTCTAAAAATAGAAAATTTTAAAAACTAAAAAATATGTTTTTATTTTGTCAAAAATTGAAAAATGAAAAAAATATATTTGTTTGTTTTTAAATTTGTTGAAAATCAAAAATTTTGAAAAAAAAATGCTGATTGAATATGTCGAAACCCTCACGACTGAACAAACATTATTATTTCACAAGTGATTAAATGGTTTTAACATTGTTAAAAATCAATGTGTTGTGAATTATGGGGTTACTTTTTGCATCACATGCCAAGCAGAAAATGTATGGCGAGATGAAGCTATCTACATTGGTTGTTACATTTAAAGAAAATTTGATGACCAACCCTGAATTTTTTTATGTTTTAGATTTTAGGGGGAGTAAAAATTTTGAAAATACAAAAACATTTAAAAATTTGAAAAAGCCAAAAACATGAAAAAAATGAGTTTTTGTATAAAAAGAGGAAATGATAGTACATCAGTAGACAATTACAGCATGCTAAAGAAATGGAAAGTCAAATGTGATAAACGGTCTCACTGATGATATGCCTGTAGGTTTTTACACATTTAGTAAATTGATTTTAAGATACAAACCTAAATATCAAAAACTTTCTTATCTTGTGGGGAACATCTCTTGGATATATGGACTTGGTACTCCGAAATTTCGTTTGATAGGTTGCCTGATTCTGGATATTAGGTCTTTATACTGTTTGATATCTGGGGTGTTATACCTGGTCTTCTGATTTTGCGTCAGCAATGGCCTAGACCTTGTATAATACTTTGCGTGCTTTAAAAAGCTTTCCCTCTGTATAAGAATTGAGAAAATATCGAAAGATATAAATCAGGTGCAGTTGTAAAGAAGATCCCTAAGTGGGGCACACCTCAAAGTCGAGCCTTCATCTCTTTGATTAAACGGTAGTTCATACCTGAGCTCTTAAGGCCTCGCACTAACCCAGAGTACAGATATCAATATAGTATATTCACCTGTAAGACTGAATCTAGGGAATTTTGATACCAACACTTCTTTGTTGTATCTCGTGATGAAGTCTTCCAAGCTTTCATCGTCCCTCCGCCAGATGTTCATGACATCCGCGGAGTCTCGAATGGATCTGCCCTGGTGGCTAAAATGGACCAGGAACTTTTCCTTCAAATCGACCCAGGATGTTAGCTTACCCACTGGTAGAATGTCAAACCACAGACGTGCTACGCCTGTTAGGGTCTGGACAAACAAGTGGCACCACATAGGTAGTGTCCATCCACCAACTAACCTTGCACTAGTGAATACGCGCAGGTGGTCGTCAGGATCTGATAATCCATTGAACTTTCCAATATTTGAAGGCAGTTTTGCTCGCTCAAGGGGAGCAAGTGCAATCTCTTTCACAAACTTTGAGTTTTCTGCCGCTTCTGCTGGTCGGTAAATCATATTGTAGTCATACTCTGCTTCTGGGTTGTAAACCACATGGATCTTTGGTTTGTAGTTTGCATGATCTCTCTGCAACCGATTGAAAACGCTCGTGTTGTCGTCTTCGTTGTACGTCCTGTCGAACTGATCGGTTTGGGTGTCCCGCTTCTACGAGGAACGCAGGCCCAAACGTGAGTAAACCGATTGGCGTCTCTGGGAATATTGTTCTTCATGGTGATTTCGTCGTCTGGATTCGGAGTGAGTAGATTCAAATCTAGTGCTAGATTTGGAATAGACCTCCGTATCATCAACTGACATGCGTGACAGTGCATCGTAATGCAATACTTGAGGTGCAGATGGGGCTCGCACCTGAGCTGTAGATCTACGTGTCTGTTGAGCGGTTTGTACACAGAACTGTGCATAAACGGCGTTCAACGCTCCCTGAGATTTAACATACCAAGAGATTGGTGTCTCGCCAGGAGGTAAAATTGAACTGATCGGGATTTCGGGCTGTATCCCCGGTGTAACAGGATCGTTTTCATGATTAACGTTGTTTTGAACATCGTTATCATTGGATGCTTTTTCCAGGAACAAAATTGCCCCTGTTCTCTGGTCGAGGACCTGGTGGATGATTTGTCGGAGCTTCTGCCATGGAAAACAGAAGAGACGAATCAAACGAGAAAATGAAAATGAAAATAGAAGAATTGGTGGGCGCCAATGAAGAAACAGTGATCTAATTGGACCGGAGTTAATCAGATCAGGGGTTTTATCTCTGCATAAAAGGGGTTAATCCTCTCGTTGATTCGGGGGTGAGCTGGTTTCCTTCTCCGGTGATCACTGCAAAACAGAAAGTCGTTAGACTCGCCACAGGAAGAATGGGGGTTCTCTCCGTGACCACCCTCCGGCGTGAGAATAAGTACGGTGATCTTGATGAAGAAGATGTAGTAAGAGTGAGAGTGAAGTGAAAGTAACCCCTGGGATCATACCTGTAATGACTTATTTATAACCGGTTTTTGGCGGGACAAATAGTGTAACGAAGAGAGTTAACAGAAAGTATTTTCTGTCGGCGGTTATTCCCCTTTTCCGTCAATCACTAACGTCACATCCATGCACACAGATTTTGAGTGTGATCGACGGCTGGGGAGATGCCACGTGGAAAGTGGGTTTGTGTAGGTTAATCTTCAAATGAGTGCCATCATCGTGATTAGATGAGTGTCCAGGATTATGCCACGTCACAGTTAGTTGTAACTGAATGGCCATGCATGATGAGCATTAAAAAGACTTCTAGAAGATCTACAGTTGTAAACCTTTATGCCCTTGCCACGTGTCTATTCAGTTGTAACAGAAAAGATTCCTTTTGTTCAAGTCTTGATTTCAGGCGCGCGGAGATGTGGAGGTTTCATTTTCAAGTCTAACTATTCCCTTGCGCGATCCCGCGCAAGGGTGTTAGTTGAATGTTTGTTTCTCCTTTTCTCATGTGCATTGTTATTGAAGAATGTTTTCTTCCACATCTTTATTTAGAACCGCTGCGCAGCCGCGCGGGGTCTTGTTTAAAGATGTTCTTGGAATACGACTATGGTATGGTCCAATGCATCTGCGCAAGGTTTCCGGGATCATACTCCTTCATTATTGATGTTTCTTTCCAAATCCTATTTAGGGCCGCTGCGCGGCCGTGGAGGGTCTTATTCAGGATGTTTTTGAAATAAGGTTGTGGTATGGTCCTTTGCGCTTGCGCAAGGTTTTTGGGACCATACCCCTTCAGGGAGTATATTCTTAGGTGGGACACACGAATAAGTTAGTTTCTTAAAACATTAAATTCTTATCTTGAATCAATTGAAATTTGTGTGAAAATTTAAGTGGATCAGTATACTGACAATCTAAGTGAATCCTTTAGAACTTAAAGTGTTTATAGCTCAACGGTGCTAGTGATTTGTCATAAACTGATATGATCCTCTAACACGAACTCAAACAAAAATATGTTTGTAAATATTTCTTTATTTTTTTCATTAAATAAAAATTGCAAAAAGATTTTAAGTGTGTTTTAGCATAAAATTTGAAAAATATAAAAAGATTTTGTTTCTGCTTTATTTTCGACAATTGATGTCCGAAAGCTGAGTTTCAAAATCTAAGTATGCTAAACATGTTTCTAAAAATAAACAAGTTCATTAATTTGAAACTTGATGTTTTAAATTGAAAATTTCAAAAACAGTTTGTGAAAATCTCCAAGGTCATTAATTTGGACTTGGATGATCAGCTGAGGGTTTTGGATGCTTAACTGTCATATATAGTTATTTGATAGGGGGAGAGAACCAATTTGAAATCCTGGAGTTTTCAAACTGTCAAATGGTTTTCATAGTGCCAGGTTTCGATACTGAGATATAATAGACTTTAATTGCCATACATCTATGCTCAAAGCCATGTTACCAATTCTGGGTGACTAAAAAGCTTTCACTGTTAAATACTTTTTATTTTCAAATGTTTAATCAGATTACGATCTTGATAGCTAAGGCTAAGGGGGAGTCTGAAGAGAAGCTCAAAGCAAGGGGGAGCTTGTAGGTGTCAATCCTGAAAAGCACGAAAGCTTAAAGAAAGGGGGAGCCTGGAGAAAGAGTCAACTGAAAGGAGTTGCTGAAGCTGGAAGCAGATTCAAGAGGAGCATGAAGAGAAAAAGAGAAGTCTGTGGTACTGAAGTTGTCAAAGCTTCACAAAGACTCAGAGAGAGAGAGAGAGAGAAGAATAAAGCTACGAGATTGACTGCAGCAATATCCAAGGGGAGTCTGTGAGTGCATATGTCTATCGCTTCCGTCAATCACGTATTGTAGCTTAATCAGATGTAACAAAACTGGTGCTGAATAGAGAAAATAATAAATTGTATGGGTGATATGGTCCATTTGTACGAATGGACATATAGTCCATTCGGACAAATCAATGTTTCAAGTCCATCTGTCCGGATCGTTAAAGTCCATCCGTCCGGATCGTCTATCCATAACTTGTTGTCCATCCATCTGGATGGAGGTCCATCCGTAGGTAGATTGGTCCGGATGGGCATCTGCTATAAATAGGTTTCATGTCTTGTTCATTTGGTATCTTTGTTACTTGAGAGGGGAAACTCTTGTCGTTTGTTTTCGTGGTTCTGTACTTGTTAATCATCAATAGAAAACAACATTTAATTACATCTTTGTGTTCAATCTACACACGTACTAGGATTCCGCACAAGATACATGTTATACGCATGCAATGGTTGAAGATTCGATCCTCGGAGCGAATCCACAAATTTTTGTCACACCCTGACTTTTGCGGAAGCGTGATTATGTGTGACTTGCTTAATATCATTCCATTCAACCATAACAAACATCTATATGATAAAACTAAAGATGTCCATCCATTAATTTAAGTTTTAAAACATAACATCAACATTGTTTAGAAATCCAACACAGACTTCAAATCCATAATACAAACTATGCAAATTGTTTTAGAGTTCCACAAGGACTCGACAAAAGACATTAATAAAAACCAAGCTTTGAATTATGTATCTTATCCAGGATAAGACACACAATCCAAACCTTTAGACTCCAGATGACATCTTTTATTTCCAACATTACTTGAAACTTCCAAACGCCCGCCAGATCCATATCTAATTCCCTGAAATACATGTAGTTTGAAAACATCAACAAAAGTTGAGCGAGTTCATGGGTTTGTTTGTGTGCACGATTAAACCTTTTTAATCAGTGAAAGTATGTATGTATGTTCGTAAACCCCTGGTATAAAAGCAAACAAGGAAAACAGAAAACAGATCATTAATGGTTTGCAAGGCCATTAATATGTGTGATGTGATGCAGGAAGGCTCAAACCTAGTAGATTTTGCACCGGGATTCAGTTTGAAGACATAGTCACCTCATGGGCCAAACCCCGGTCCACATGGGTGTGGGCTCGCTACACCCAAATAGATCTATCACTCATGTCCCTCGGTCCTACTACGAGGATTAATGGTCTTAAGCGTTATACCCATCACTCACATGATCTAGCAGTACCTTTCCTTAGCTAACCATACCATGTATAATCGTTTGTAAACAGTATGTAACATGTACTTCACCCCCGAAGTTATAAAACTGAAAACAGTTAAAAGAAAAGGGGGACATGAACTCACAGTCTTGCGTTCTTCGTAATCAACGGTAACTCAAAGCTTCTTCCGATGTACACGACTACCTACAACGTACTATGATCTATTAGACGAGTGGGTCGTGCCTTGACTTAGTATTAATTGGTGTCTTTGAGTTACGTTTCATTGTGTCTTCAATATTATTCCAAGTTATATAATTATCTGTTAAAATAATAAATATTTTAACTTAAATTATATTCATTAAACTTTGGAATAATAGTTAAAATAAAATATTTTAACTTGTTACTTTTTAAATGTTTATACATGTATATCCTTCCCAAGGATGGGTGTATTTGTATTCGTATTCTTATTCTTATACTTGTATATTTTTGCCATGTATTGGTGTCGTATTCCGGAGTGTAGTTATACGTACGAAAATACGTATTTTCTTGTAATTGTTAAGTATTCTTATACTTAATTTTGTATTAATTTTTCCGGAATAATATCTTAAATAAAAATACATCAATATATACTTCCAAAATATATATTTTGAGAAATATTACTTGGAAAAATTATTTATGATTTTTCCCTTGGCAAAAATATTTATAAATTTCATACAAGTCTCACAAATAATACATTTCCAAGTCTAACTTAGGAAATATATATAAATCCGTTTCTCTTCAAAAATAATATATTTCAAGTTTATTTGAGAAAATACATATTTTCTTCCAAGAATAATACATCTTCTATTAATTCCAATAAAATATATATATTTTTACTTGCCAAAAATAATATATTTTCTCCTTGTCAAAATATGATATATTTTTGTAGTAATTATGAAAATCACATTTTCATTCTCTTGGTGTCCAAAATATCAATTACCAAAATATACTTGTAAGTAATATTCCGGAATATTTTGTAAGTTATATTCCTTTGTTCGGTTCCACCAATAAATTGGGTATAATTTGTATATTCGTATTCTTGGAATTTTGGTAATATTTTGGATTGTAATTTTTGGTATTTTGATGAGTTATATTATTTCAATTCCTAAAATAATATAACTAATACACATAATATACAAATAATCACACACATGGTGACATCTAAATATATATTTTCCTAAATACATATTTAGTCACTTTTATTTATAAAAACCAACCTCCAATATTTATAACTTTTGTAACAAAATTTATGGCAAACTTTATGTGAAAATCCATGGTTTGAAATATACTTGTAAATATTTGTTCAAAAATATTTTTCTAAGTGTTTAATTTTTAGAAAAATTTTGCCATGGTTTCCCATAAAAATGGAGGTTTCCACGCCTTCAAGGCATATTATTTTCTTTTGTAAATCAACACAATCAATCAACAATCAACAATAACCAACCTATACTTACCAATTTTTCCAAAAACAAGCATAAACTACCACTTCATGAACTTGAAAATTTATAAAAATATGTAGTAACTTACTAGTGTGTTTAGTAAGCTTAGTTACCCTTTAAACTGTGGTTGTTTATTTAAAAACTTCATTTTTAAATAAAATAGTTCTTTACAACTTGTGATCACATTTTCTAAAAATGCTTCTTCTTGGATTTTTCTTGTTACATAAGTGTTTCTACACTTGTTTAACCTCTAAAAATATGGTTGATTTCTTTAAGAACCAAGATTAAGTAAAATTTGTATTTTTAACTTGATTTCTTGAAAAATCATTCTTGAAATCTTAGATTTACAAGACTTACAACTCGCTTTAATCATCATTTTACAAGAAACAATATATTCTTTCAAGTTCATGATTTATGTGAGGATGATCTATGGATCTTTAACACTTTCATCCTCTCATCTTGCTAGATTATGTTTTTAATCATGATCTAGCAAGATAATATGATGATCTACATCATTTACATAAGTAAACAAGTATAACAACACATAAACATCAAGATTTCTTATGATTTTAAGCTTATGTTCATGTTTCATTCTCTTGATTCTTAGTGTTCTTCAAGATTAGCAT
Source organism: Helianthus tuberosus (assembly GCA_030545235.1). Taxonomy (NCBI): domain Eukaryota; kingdom Viridiplantae; phylum Streptophyta; class Magnoliopsida; order Asterales; family Asteraceae; genus Helianthus; species Helianthus tuberosus. The sequence goes on along the minus strand of JARYGA010047266.1, from coordinate 2,490 downwards.
CATGTATCTTCTTTTAACCAACAAAATATGATGTAAACTGAAGAGTTTAGTGTTCTTACCACTAGCTCAAGACTAGGGATGATCAAGAGAAGAAAAGAAGTGGATAAAAGCAAATGGAGAAGGTCATTTAGCTTCCGAAAGCTCCAAGCTTCCTTACTATGCTTCTAACACCTTTGTGTATGCTTGGAATTGGATGAAGATTATTGAATGATGGTGATGATGTTGTTGTTTCTTTCGGCCGAACCCAAGAAGAAAGGAAGAGAGAAGAAGTGGTGTGTGGTGTGTTGTGATGAAATGAAGCTTATCTTCACAAGGTTAACTCTTATAACCATTAACTCATATTTTCCTTTGGATTTTATGTCTAATAAAGAGAAACAAGATCCAATTTAATAATCATATAAAATCTTGGTGTGGGCCCTTATGTTGGCCGATCCATAGGTGGGGGGGTATAGGTCTAGGTTTAAACCAAGTTAGATTTCATAGTTAAATTTTAAGTGTTCTAGTTAGGGATTTAGTTAGTTGTATGATTTATAGTGTGTTATGATTTTCGGGGACCATAACTAGCTTGGTAATGTTAAAACAATGCTTCTAGTGAAAATTTGGTGTTCCGGGTAGTGTCCGGTTGGTTACCGGTTCGTTACGGTGCTAAACTATGCAGTTTAGTGTGCTTTATGGACCCTTTTATGACAGTTTCGATTCCCGACACTTAGGAAAGCATTCAGGACCATTTAACCATATTTCTGCATGATATTAGAGTGTTTAAATGCTGAATTTGCTGATTTTCTGCAGAATTGTGCAGTTTATGTGAGTTTTAGACACTTTCCGGCACTTAAACTATCTCTAGGAAGGCAGTTTGTGATCCTTACTTTCCTACACACTATACTAGTGTAACACTTGGTTTCTAGCTCATTCTGTGTCTCAACACATTGTCTGTCTATGTACTGAACTCCGTCAGCATTTTCCCGGTTTGTCTGATAACTGTGTTTCGTGCATCATTTGAGTCAATAAAGTTCTCATGCAATAATGATATGACATTAAGCAATATGTGATGCACATGTATGTATATGGCAATAATCAGAAGGCAATTCAAGTCATTAATTGTAATTCAGCACAGTCATTAAGCACTAATCATGTGTGACAACTGGCACAAAACCGGTAATTTCCGTACAGTTTTATTATTATTTAATATCTGCAATTATGTGCGTAAATGTCAACATTGTCTGATTTCATGCTATACTCGTGAATTCATGCACGTTTTATACTTCAAATATTGCTTTATGCATTACTGTTAGCGTTGCGTCAGAAAGACTAGTAAACTCACCGGTAAGACACACTGAGTCAGCAACTCTGCAGGAAGCAGTCAAATAATGGAATTAGGGCCTAGGAGTAGGTCCAACGTCTAAAATACATTAAAACCCAAGTTTGGATACAAGGGTTAACATATAAACTTTTCGGAAGCAAAATTATGCACTGAAAAGCACCCGAAATACACTTTAAATGCTGAATTTTACATATTTCAGCAATAATTCAGCTCTAATTAGCATATTGACACTGAAATGTCATGCAGAATTTATGTTTTATTGTCCAAAATAACTTACAAAGTTTCGGGAATTGAAAGTGTCACAAGAGGGTACATAAAGGACACTAAACGACGCAATTTAGCACTTTAACGAACCGGTATCTAACCGAAAAACCGGACACTGCCTGAAACATCAAAATTACACTAAAAGCCCTGTTTTATTATTTCTGAGCTAGTTATGACCCCCGAACACCCTAACACACTATATAACACATAATATGCATAAACACTAAACATTATACTTAGAATTCTAACTAATCACCTAACTTACCATCACCACACAACTAGACCCCCCCCCCCCCATCATGTTTACGGTCACAAGGGTATGGACCCACCCTTGATTTCCCAAAGATCTTCCTTGATTTCACATAATCTTATTTGATTTAGTAGAAGATCATGTCTTGTACTTGTGAAGCATTATACCCAAAGGTTAAACACTAAATATGGTTATAAGAAGAACTTCATCATCAACATCTCACACACACTTACACACACAACCCTTCTCTCCCTCTCTTGCTCACCTTCGGCCGAGAACAAGAGGCCACACCACCACCACCACCATCTTCATCCAATTCTCATACAATCCCAAGTTATCACAAGGTGCTAGAAGGTGTCTAAGGAAGTTTGGAGCTTGTGGATCTTGAAGGACCTCTCCCATTTGCTTTTATCCAACACATTTATCATCTTCATCTTCTTGTGTTCTTCCCTAGCCCTTGTGCTAGTAGTAAGCTCCTTGTAACTTGAATTTACTTCATAGTTGTTGGTTAAAAAGATAATGAACATTGTTAATCTTGAAGAACACTAAAGAACATGATCATGAAACTTTAACATAAGCTTAATAACATAAGAATACATGTTGAATAGTGTTGATTTGCTTCTTGATGATTGATGATTTGTGTTAGTGATGTTAG
>JARYGA010047264.1:0-30883 GCA_030545235.1 Helianthus tuberosus | reverse complement strand
TTTGGGGCGGCGTTTTGGGTCAACGGAGGGTGGTGGAGTGGTGATTTGGTGTAGCCGTTGGGTGACGGCGGCAGTTGGTGTTAGGTGTGTAGTTCTTGGTTCAAACCAGATGCTTAGGGTTCCATCGTGAATCTTGCTGCTGGTGGCGTTAGGCTTAAGGGGCGAAGGTTTTAGAATCGAATTGGATGATGATGATTTTGGTACATATATGGATAAGGCGACGATGAGCGGTTCAAGTCAGTGGTGGTAACCATGAATGGATTTGCTGGTGGGTGACGATTCAGATCGGTGGTGGTAACAGAGATTTGGGATGGAATTAGACCCATGGAGCAAATTAGAGAAAAACTAGTAACATTAGGGAAGAAAATGACATTTTTTTAATGATTGAGGCAAAACCGTTAAAATGATCAAACCACAGGGAACAAAACGAAACAACAACAACAACAACAACAACAACCATACCCAGTATATCCCACAAATAGCAAAGCTACTTATAGGGTCTGGGGAGGGTGGGATGTAGGCAGACCTTGCCTCCATCCCTAAGGATAGAGAGGCTGCTTCCAGAGAGACCCCCGGCTCTAAAATCATCAACATACCAACGCACCAAGTCAAAAAATATATAAATAAGAAGTCAGAGAGTATACCAACACACAACATACCAACATACCAAGAAAGTGATCAGAGAGTGACACAATATAGTGTAAAACATGTATGATAGCATATAACATCATATGGGTATAAACACAAGAAGGCAATCACCTGTAAAGTCACTTAAAAGATAAGAAAAATCTACGTCCCTAAATATACCTAAGACCCTACTGCAATATCTTCTAGAAGTCTTTAACCATAATTCTACGCCTCCACGAAGTCCTATCTTGGGTCATGTCCTCAGAAAGGTGCAACTCTAATAAATCAAGCCTAATTTGCTCATCCCAGGTCAGTTTGGGTCTACCTCTTCCTCTCTTCTCCTCCACAGTGAGATTTTCCACTACTCTAACTGGTGCCGTCGTTTCCCTTCGCTTCACATGCCCAAACCATCTCAATCTCCCCTTCTTAATCTTATCCGATATACTAGCCACTCCTAATCTTTCCCTATAAACTACATTTCTTATTCGATCTAACCTCGTGTTTCCACACATCCACCTCAACATCCTCATCTCTGCCACCTCCATTTTGCGCGCTTGTGTCTTCTTAATAGCCCAACAGTCTGTTCCATATAGCATAGCAGGCCTAATTGCTACCCTGTAAAATTTAGCTCTTAATATTAAATTCCCAGTCTGTTAATTAACAAATTGTTTTTTTGCTTTGTGGTGTTGTAACCAATGTATGGGGCTTTTCAAAAGAAATTTGCCATTTCACTTCTAGCCAAAAGTTTTCATCTTTCCAGATTAACCCTGTTGATTTTTTTTAGGGTCGTATTATTGGCACACCTTGGGGCTTAAATCGACACCCTCAATACGCATCGTATAGGCCTATACGATGCGTATTGAGGTGGGTTCAAACTTCTATGCCTGCCAAAGGCTGCCATTGTCCCCCGCCAAAAAGTAATACGCATCGTATAGGCCTATACGATGCGTATTGAGGGTGTCGATTTAATTTTTTAATTTTTGCAAGGTAGCTTCTTGTCACGCGGTAGCAGCTTTCCGTTATGCGAACGAAGAAGCAGCACTTTGGACATTTGTTGGTCTTCAAACATCTAGGAAACATTATTTGAAGGCGGTCTCTTTGCTTCGTCCACTAGAACTATTTGTGTATGCATTGTTAGGGTTTTTATTATTTGATCAATGGAAGTTGAAATCGGCTTTGTATTTAGCACACGAAAGTCCTGAACAACAGAATCAGTTTCTCTTTGCTTCGTCCACTTTCCAAACCGAATAACTAGCAGAACCCGACACTTCTTATGTGATGATTCGAAACATTCCGAATAACTAGCAGGACCCGACACGTCTTCTGTGATGATTCGAAACATTCCGAATAACTAGCAGTACCCGACAATCACAAGTTATTGATCTTTGGGTGGTGATTTACTCCCGAACAAACCATGCCCACCTTGACCAGTATAGATAAGCGTATCCCTCGATCCACTTACATCCGAATAACGCTGAGAATCCACAATGCTTATGGCCAGATTCTTCCCTTCAATCTTGGCAAAATCAATGCCTGCTTGTTTCAGTTATTTTTGTTGATCCATAGAACCCGTATAGGTCTATACTTTTGTTTCCTATAGCCACCGTTTCCGTAGACAAAACAAGAATCGTTCTAATAGATTACTTTATGTTATAGAACTTCTGAGCTAACATCTGACGTAGCAAGTACAATTGTTTTGAGTTTTGTCAGATAATACTTCATTTGTCGAGAAACCATACTGTCAAGAAACTAACATACTTTATTTGTCGAGAAACCATACTGTAAAGATCTCTACACAAACTCTTCTACATCTTTTAACCAATTGTCCATCACTTAAGACCTTGAAAAGATTTGTTGAAATCGAATTTGTGTATCTGAATCAGGTTCTCTGCCTTAGATCGGTCATTCCTTGTGATACATGAACGTTTGATTTAATATGGATAACACAAACAAGTTCTTCACAGTTAGTTATTCAGATCTCTGTTCGGTCATCTTTCCAAACTGCAACACACGATAAAATACGCTAAAATACGTTACAATACGCTAAAATACGCTAAAATACGTAAAAATACCCTAAAATACGTTACAAATGCGTATTGAAAAAGTAAGGTGTGTAGATAGATAGGAAAGTGTCGAAATAGAATTCCCCATTGTATAACAGTATTATATACTACGCTAATTTCTCCACTCACCGTGAAAGCGAACAGTTTCTTCGTAGATTCCGTCCGGTTTCAAAGCCGGTTGAGGATTACGAGTGTTCTAGACTCGTTCAAACTATGTGACATGTGTCTATTACAGTGGTCCCGGTACTATTTGTGTATGCATTCTTTTGGAGAACTTATCGTGTGTTGCAGTTTGGAAAGATGACCGGATAGAGATTTGAATAATAAACTGTGGAGAACTTGTTTGCGTTATCCATCAACATAAGCCCGAAGAAACCAAATTCGCAACAATGAGTCTGAGTCCATTGTTTTAGCGTATTTTAACGTATTTTAGGGAAGCAAATACATAATTTCGCAACACTCGTAATCCTCCCACTGTGCAAACTTGAAAACATTTGTTGAAAAACTGTTTAGAGAAGCATTGGGATTCAAGGGTTTAGTTGGAGCATGAAGAAACGAAACCCTAACAACTGATAAACAACGCTGATACGAACACATGTGTTTTGAAAATAGGCTTTGTTCTTGGTTTAATGAAGTTAGACGTAACATCTAGTTATATTCAGATTTAAACAATGCACGCCTCAATTGAGATAACAGACATCCATCAAGCTCAAAAAGAAAACTTGTGTTTCCCATAGTGACAAACGACTGCGGTTTGTATTTCGCATAGCCACCGTTTCCGTAGTAAAAACCGATTTCGGCACTATTTGTTGAAATCGAAGAAAAGAGTAAAAAAGATGAATTGAGGCGTACATTAGGAACAAGAAGTCCAACAATCCGTTCATTATCTGTTGTTGTCTAAAATACGTTACAATATGTTAAAATACGCTAAAATACGTTACAATACGTTAAAATATGCTAAAATACGTTAAAATACGTCAAAAATACTATTAAATACGCAACAATATGTTAGAATACGTCAAAATACGCAAAAATACGTCAAAGTACGCGACTAACGATATTTCCACACACGTGTACATATAATACGGCACTATGGAGTTCAGGTTGATTTCAAACAAAACTGTACGTAATCATAGAATAAGATATTCGCACGCAACCGAACGGCACCGAAACGACTTATGTTGAAGGTATACGTAATAAAACGACAAAATATGCGAAAGTTCGGCAAAAAACGAGACGTATACGCGTCGAACCGAGGGAAACACGATAACATAAAATTTGAAATAATGCCATATATGATCGTATAGGCTTATGTTGTATCGTATATCAGTTTAATACGAATCGTATAGGCCTATACGATTCGTATTAATCTTTGAATTTTCTCAAAAATACCCCTGAATTTATCAGAAAACCAGGGGTATTTCAGTAAAATCATCGATTAATACGCATCGTATAGGCCTATACGATGCGTATTGAACTATAAATTTCTCAAAAAGTGTTTCTTAAAATCAAGGATTCCATCATTACAACCACTTGTTTTCAACAGAGATGTAATGCAATGATTCCTCTCAATTGAATAGATCGTTCTAATAGATTAAAGAACCCTGATATCTTGGAATTGATCTTGGAACAACATACTTTTGTTACGAACGCTATAACAGGATGGATGTGACACACATAGATAGATAATTCACTGTGGTGGTCCACTGGTGGATGCAAGCATAAAGTTAGAAACCAGTTGCGGTTGCGATTTGTATTTCGTATAGCCACCGTTTCCGTAGAAGAACCCGACACGTCTTCATGTTACGGAGAATGTTCTAGAAATTGAAGGAAAAGGAAAAGATTTGTTGAAATCGAATTTGACAACTATGACAGCTTATTAAAAGTAGCAATCACCTCCAATCATTTCCTGGTCAAATCACACACTATTTCCTGAACAACAGAAGGATGAGATATCGGCGGTTAGCTCGAAGAAGTTTCTCTGAATCTGAATGTTAACATTGACTCATAAACCCTTGAATCCCAACGCTTCTATGATGATATCAGCGTTGTTTATCACCCTGTGTGAGCATTGGAAGCCCCGACCACTAGCAGAAGAACCCGACACGTCTGCTATGATGATTCAGAGGTCGGTCTCGGGTGGGCATAAGATCCGTGGGCCCTATTGTCGGATATGTGACTCAAGAAAGTCATTGGACTGCCGCCGATGAAGTCAAATGTGATCAAACTTGGACATCAGACGTAAATCTTGAAGAAACAAAACAGAATCTGAATCTGAATGTTAACTTTGACTCGTTCAAGTCATGCAATGTTTCCTCTCAATTGAATAGACCGACACTTGCTTCATAGGACTCACTTGAATCGTCTCGGAAGTGGATTTCGGTTGGGTCAGATCTCTTTGGGTATATTTGAAACCAACTAAAATACGTTGAAGTATTGAATCAACAGGTTTCTGACCCAACCGAAATCCACAAATACAAACAGTTTCTCCATCGCTAATTTCTCCACACACCGTGAAATCGAACAGTTTCTTCGTAGATTCCAACAAAGTTAATATTCATTGTGGTGGATGCAAGCATAAAGTTAGAAACCGGTGGTATTGAACCAACATTTCCTTCTAAACAAGGATCGTTCTAATAGATTAAAGAGAATAAACGAAGTACAAAATCATCTGCTTTCTGAATCTAAATCTGAATGTTAACTTTGGCTCGTTCAAGTCATGCAATGTTTCCTCTCAATTGAATAGACCGACACTTGCTTCATAGGACTCACTTGAATCGTCTCGGAAGTGGATTTCGGTTGGGTCAGATATCTTTGGGTATATTCGAAACCAACTAAAATACGTTGAAGTATTGAATCAACAGAAATAACTGAAATAACTTGAATTATCTCGGAAGTACTAAACAACAGAAGGATGAGATATCGCCGGTTAGCTCGAAGAAGTTTCTCTCAATCAGGTGTTCCATTAGATTTCGGGTGGGCATAAGATCCGTGGGCCCTATTGTCGGATATGTGACCCAGATTGTCTAAAGAAGCGCTTTTATCATGTGTGATCCAGTGAAGACGTATCGGGTGAGTTGTGGTTGATTTATAGGAGGAGGTTATGAAACGAATATATGTTTATGCGAATTTAAAGGACAATACTGACAGAGGTGCTGGTCTTTTCTCCCACTGTGCAAACTTGAAAAGGGTGTTTCTTTAGACAATCTGGGATTAAGTTCCGCAAATTGGGAACCACATTGTATACTGGTTGGCTTGAATGGTTTTAATAATACTTGAAAATGGAAATAATCGTGTCAAGATCTTTATCAATCATATCATCGACCAACTGCTCGAAATCCCTTTTGTTTCTCGGGTTCGCATTCGACACAACACAACAAAAAATAAATTCAAAAAAACAGGGGGTTGATACGCATCGTATAGGCCTATACGATGCGTCTCAAACCCGCCGCCAGACACAACCTGCACCTGTCAGTCTGCCATGTTTTTTACTTTAATTCAATACGCATCGTATAGGCCTATACGATGCGTATTGAATTCAAAAAGTGTGTAGATAGACATGAGGGTGTGTAGATAGAAAACCCTTTTTTTATTATTTTTACCCTAAGCTTTTAATCTTTTGCAATTTAATCCGACACTTTTTTATTTTCAACAACTCCCGGTAGTTTTGATCTTTCATATTTAAGATTTTGAAAGTTGAACAAAATACATTTTACAAATAGTTTAGTACCTTATGTAAGCATCAGTTATACATATGAATTGAAACAGCAGTTTCTTTTATAATATAATAACTTTTTTTGCCCATTAACATTAACATTTCTTTAATCTTAGATCTACAAATTTAACCTGAGCTCTTCACCCATAATTCTTTTCTCCTCCCCCTCTTTCTAACCACCTAATCACCACTGTTTCCAAATCTGATAGCTGAGCATCACCACTAAAAAATGTTTCTAGATCTTGATTTTGAACAAGATAATGGTTGCAAAGTAGAGAGAGGGTGTGGTAGTTAATGGCAACGATGGTGTAAAGATGAAGATCAGTGGGGTTAGATAACAGCGGTTGTGGTGGTGGGTTTTGCTGAGCAAAGAGGGGCGAAATAAGGGTTTCGGTCGGCACAGCTTCACCGGTGCCGGAGATTGGGACGTGGGTTTGTTTGCGGTGGGGTTTCTTGATGGTGGGGAATGGAGTGGTTTGGCGGTGGTTAAAGTTTCCGGGCGCATAGATAGAGACAAGATTAGCGAGAGGGAGAGAGAGATGGAGATTAGTTCATGCACATGGTTTTAGAAAATGATTTCAGATACAACGTTTTAGATGTTTTTAACTTGCTATAGGCATTTAATTGTTTTTTATTCTTTACACGGTATTAAAAAACCATATAATATCTATCGACTTTGTATATTATTTTTTACATGAAATTTTTATCAGCAAAAATCTTTATAAGAACATCCAGCAAGCAACTGCAACTGGGAATTTATTTACATGAACTACATCACAACTTGATACATTTAAAACTTGGATTTAAGATCACATTCTCCTATATATTAATTTACGAACGAAATGAACAGTACCAAAGGGGCTTTTTAGGGATAAGCCTATGTAAGAAAGGACAGAGAAGACAGCGCCGAAGGTGATGGAGCCGGCCACGGCGGCGCGCGGCTGACCTGTGGTGGATCCACGGCGGTGAGCAGGGTTTGTGACGGTACACGAGTAGAGAGCGACGAGGGATGTTAGGTCGATGGCTGATATAGCTCCAACAGTGATGACGGTCAAGCTGCTAGGGTTCCGACCGAGTCCTGGCAAGTTTCCGGTAAACGCTATTCTCTTGCATGTTCGCTATTTGCATAGATCGGCTATCAATGAACCTTAATCGGACGAGTTATGTTGATTTCACGAGTAGGTAACCTTCAGCGAGGTTCCAGCGAAGATTCGGTGTACGAACTTCAAGATGCATGTTCCTTTTTTGAGGAGATCGACAAACCCGAGGATAGATCCCGTGATTTAGTGTTACTCTGTTTCCGATCACCCCTGCTCCTCATTGGCCTCTTCCCTCTTTCCGGTACGTCTCCTCTGTCAATCACCTCTCTAATCCATGGTTTACAGTTGTCGGATTTTATATGCATCTTCAAAGTGTAGGTGATACATACTATAGTTAATATTTTAATTTTTCTAGACTAAGCAATAACTTCTAGCTGAACTCTGGTGATAGATTGACCTAATCACTTTGCAACTTTTAGACAACAGTTGCATACTCTCAAGAACTGTAATATTTAGGCGGTCTAAGTTATCACAGTCCTAATTTAGTATATAAAGTTAACCATTAGTGTAATTTGTCTGTTTTAAATGTTTTAATCTTGATGTATGCATAAAATACGAATACCAGATGATCCTTCATGTTGCCTTGGCCACCGGTATGAGAACAGGACTAGATGATTTGTGGGCCTCTTCAGATGTGAACCCTAATATATTTTACATGGGTGTTGGAATGAAATGTGATGGTTAATGTGGTGGTGGTTGTTGTTGATGGGTTGGGTAGCGTGGATTATGGAGAACAAAAGAGATTTACACAATGGCTGGAGTGATGATTTTTGACGACGAGTACAAGTGATGTTTCCGACGACAGAACGACCACAAGCCGGTGGACAAATGGAGGTTACATGGTGGTTACCGAGATGGTTGTCAAGGGTCGTGGTTTGGATATTGAACAGGTGGTGACCGAAAGCTATGAGGCTTATACGGGTCTCTTCCATTTGGTTAACTTAGACAACGGTGACGAGACGGGTTGGCTTTGTTCAACAATAGACTCGGAGGATTCGGAGAGGTATAAACACAAATTCTCGAACTAATTACCCCATATATGCTCACTTAAGAAAGTTAACTCAAATAATTATTTTATGTTGACGATGGATATTATATATTTTTTAACTCAGTTTACGAAGAGGAAGATCTAAAGTATATTGGGTTCAGTTTGGTTGATCAAGTGAAATGGACTTCTTACTTCAGGTATGATTTGAGTAAACCGTCTAAAACCTGAAGATTTGATCGTTGTTGTATTGGATTTTAGGATTAAAGGTGCTCCTTTTATGATCTTTTGCCCAATTAAATTATTATATAATTCTTTGGATTTGTGTCTTGGAAACGATTGTTTCATAACTGAAAATTATTATATAATTCTTCCAACTTACCCTCTTATGCAACAGACTACTCCACAGTCGAAAGAATATAATTGTTGTTTTTTGGTTCTTTTGTATTAATTTTTGCTTCACACGTTCTTATGGTGGAATTGGAAGGTTAGGCTGCTTATTACGTTCTCTCGAAATTGGAAGCTTTATGTTTTATTTGTTGTATTGGTTGCCATTCTTATGATTGTTCAAATGATTCTTTAGGGTCTGCTTGAAATTTGCGTTGCTAAAAATATAGTTGTGATTGTATCTGGTTTTGTTCAATTGAAGATTGATTGATGGAGATGAGAAAAGAACAAAGGAACCGGAATGCTTACTAATAATTGACCAATACAGTATTTACAATGAAGATTTGATCTATATATAAATCGAGAAGAAACAAAATTGGCAGGAATGAAAATGTCTTTTCTATTATTCAATGAAAATGTGTTCATACCAAGAACAAGTCCTATTTCAAAGGTAACATCAAATCTATAGTATTCTTTTTCTTTTGTTTGTAGATATTGTAGTCTGAGCCACCTGGAGAACATATGTGCTACTTACATTAGTTTTTTTTTTTTTGCTAAATAAATTCACGTGATCTGGTGAAGTTTGTAAAGTTGGTGAGAACGAGTTCACTTTATCAATTGAGGTTTGTAAAGTTCGTATGTATGCAACTCAAAAAAATTCCATGACTTCATATTAACATTATGTGATTGGATTGCATTGGCTTTTAGTTTGTCATTACAACAAAGGAAATTGTCCATTTCTTCTTCTGTTATGGTTATTATGTCCCACAATGTACTTTATTTGTTATATTTTGAAGTATTGTTTATAAAGCCATTCTTTAAATTAGCTTAGCAATTGAATAGGTAGTTTGATTTTTGGTATTAAATTCTAGAACTGGATATCTTGCACACATGTAGATTTTTTTAAGTTACTAAGTAGTCTGTTAACAAATGAGTTGCTTCTCAAATCATTATGTAGGGCCTTTTTTAAACAATATGTAGTTAGATTGATAAGATAGTTTCTTTTAAATGAGACAATTAAGACGTAAACAATCAAATACACTACAGCCGACTTTTGATTTTTTTACCCATTAACCCGCTTCATTTCAGCAGTTTCTCTACTTCAAATGATATACGTTTTTAATACACATAGTATTATTCTAAGTTCATCGCAAATTATATAAAACTGTTACCTTTTTGGTTGACCTTATACTGTGCAGACTAAGAATCAAGTGAGAAGATGAACTCGATCCCCTGCTGCTCGAGAATCCAGGCAAGATTGATGCCAAACGCACTCACTAAATCACTAGCACCGACCTCTTGGCCCACTTTTTAAGTCACAAAGCTATTTGATTTTGGTTTCATGTAGCTCAACAACTGTTCTATATTGGTTTATTATGTTTTTGATGGCTTTGATCTATTTGAATTCGTTTGGTTAATGCTCATAGCTGTTTTGTATTGGTTAAATCCAATCATAACGCACGAGTAGGGTGAGGAATCCCGGCGCAACGCGCCGGTTTCGAAACCACTAGTTTCAATTAATTAGCCATAATAAAAAAAAGTGTCGCAACTTTCCTTGCCAAACATATTACTTTTTGTTTACAAAATAAATATACGATATTTTTGGAAAACAAGTGTGTATTATTAACTAAAAAGAATACGAAAAAATTAATATTTTACTTTTTTTGTGAGATTATTAAAAACGCTAATAACATTCATTCAAGTATATCTATAGACTATATTTTAAGAAGTTACTGATATGTTTAGCTCACCGTCTTGTCACAAACCAAACCAACTCTGACTAAACAACATCGGTAGCGATATCGATACTATCAAAATCATTAATGATATTTGTTTTAGGGTCTTCGATCTATGTACAACGGTTGCTATAACGAGTGTCGGTATACCAATACTGTAATGAACTTATTTTTTTTATTATTTTAATTAATTTAAACATATTTTTTCCATATAACTTATAAGATATGATCAAAGTACCAATTATTAAATAGGAAACCATAAAAGTGAATGTATACAGGTACTGACGTTGTTCGGTGCGGTAAGGTGGCGATACAATATCAGGTTATCGAAAGCAAAAACAATAAAAATAACTACCGGTACCAATACAGATGTTGTTCAATCAGTTTCGACTGGATTTGGTACGATAGCGGAACAATATCTGTTTAAAAAAATTATTTATCATAATGTTAAAATAAAATAAAACATGAATTGAAAAAATGAACCGAACCGATATCAATTGAACAACATAGGTACCGTAGCGATATGTGTTTTTTTTCCGATGGATGCAGTGTTTTCACTTTCAATTCTATAGCGAGTACATGTACCATAACAAACCAAATTGATACCGACTTAATCCCCGCCGCTAGGGCTGTAAACGAACCGAACGAACACGAACAAGACCATGTTCGTGTTCGTTAAGGAAATTTACATGTTCACGAACTGTTCACGAAACCATACCGAACATAAGTTTATGTTCGTATTCATTCGTTAAGGAAATTTAGTTGTTCACAAAAAGTTCGGGAACACTGGTCTCGAACACAAACGAACGGAAGCAAATATAAAGGAACACAAACGAACATCTAACTTGAAAATAAAAAAAAAAATATAAAACATTGTTATGCTTAAACATTGGATAAAAGTAATTAAATAAAACCATCAAATAATAAATCAAAACACAAGAAGTTTACTACCCTACCAACGATGAATCAAGTTTAACTAACTTAGACATAATTATCCTCAAAAATGTCTTACAAAGTCCAAATTTTAGCTAACTTAGAAAAAATAGAGTTTCAAGTTTTCAATATGTTTTGATATATAAGGTTTATTATTTATGGTTTTTTTAATATAATCAAACGAACACGAATGAACTTAAACGAACGTAACCGAACATATTACCGAACAATATCGAACGCAGTCGAACGAACGAGACATGTGTTCGTGTTCGTTCGTTAAGCTAATCGAACATACATAAATTTTTCTACCGCCAAATAGTTCACGAACTGTTCTCTGAACATTCGGTTTGTTTACAGCCCTACCCGCCGTGAAGCGCGGGGAATATCACTAGTTTGTAAATTATTTTCGAATGCTAGTTTTTGTCAATGTTATAAACTTTTAGATTATAAATTACAAACTAAAGTCATAATATTAACGGTGGCAAAAGAACTTTTCTATTCTTTTATTAATTAATTATATTATTATAATTGAATTTTAAATATATCTTGTTTTTATTTAATAACTTTAAATAACGTTATTTTTATCCAAAGTTACAATTGTTATCAACGACGTTTAGGCTTCGTTTTTCTTATATTAAACTACGTATTGTCAAACCCGCTAAAATCAGAGTTGGGCGTGACCTCTTGGCGTGGTTACATATGCAGCAGAATATATACTAAGGCTTGTGGGATGCTGAACGCCAAGTCATCTATGCACTCTAGGTACTTTTTCAATTTAAAGCCTATCTTGAACATGTCAAGTTCTCGGGCTTCTAAGTTTCCAAACATTTCGCCTATTTCCAACCGTGCCATAGTTAAATGTTACTTGAAAAACATGCCTAAAACGTCAAAACAAAGTTGGCGATTCGTAGGTTCTATATAACATGATGGAACTGCTGGTTTTTTAGTAACTGTTGGTTTTACACCAGATTTTGTTTTGGTAGTTTTAGCAACAAATGGTTTTGTACTAGTATGTACTTTAGTGACCGATTGCCCTACTTCTACTAGTTTTTCAACTCCGGGAGGTTTTGAGCTAGCCTGAGTTCTAATGGTTCGCAAAGGTTTAGTTGTTTGAGCTTTGACTCTGGCTGTTTGACATGGTCCAGCTGTGTTTCTGCGATTTTGGGGTTGTTGTTGAGTTTGATTTGCTGATGGTTGAACTTGAGGATGAACTTGTCTCTTTTTCGTTTCAATCTTTACAACAACTTTGGCCTTGTTGATAACTGCCGGAGGATATCCATTTGATATTCTTATTTATTTTAATATCCTGCCTCATAACTCTTACTTCTGCTTTTTTCCTTCAATCTAAGCTTTGACCAAGGCTGCACCAGCTCCTCTATCTTGAATTTTGCAATTCTTTCCTAATGGTCTATGTCACAAGTAGATGTCTCCTTTTGTTTTTGAACCATGGCAATAGTTGATATGAGCCAAAATGCACATGTTTTAATATCAAATTATACTAACTTTTTATTATGTTTTGTTAAAATAATATTCAAAATAGGGCCTAAATTGTTTTATATTGGATTTCAGGACAAAACTAACACAAAATGACAAAAGAAGCAAAAAATGAAGAAAAATTAAGAGCAAAGTCAAGTTGTGACTCAAGACACACGGTTCATGTCTACATGACACGCCTCGTACATCATCCTCAAGTCATGAAAAAGTCTTGATCTACTCAAGTCAAGACAAACTGCTGGTCCCCTTAACCAACTAAATGTCAACGGTACTGCTTGGAAAAGCCCAAAACTGCGTAGAAGCATATCTCAGGTTAGGAAATAAGTTACTTGAACTATAATATTTGAATCTTAGGTAGCTCGACGAGACGAAGCCAAAAAACTGGTTTTGACAGTCAAAAAACTTGAGGCACGCCACGTGTATGGGCAAGACACGGGTCATGCCTCGACCACAAAACACAAAATATTTCGAAGATTTTTGAAGATTCCAGGAGACCCACAAAGTTGACCACGACCCGTGCCTGCGAGACACGCTCCTTGTCTCAGCGACTTAAAATTGGCAGATGTGTCATCTAGACACGCCTCATGCCTTGGAAACCCGGTATGAATCTTAGGTAGCTTGAGGAGACGAAGCCAAAAAAATGGCTTTGACAGTCAACATCCTTGAGGCACGCCACGTGTATCGGCAAGACACGGGTCGTGCCTCGACCACAAAACATAAAAAGATATTTCGAAGAATTTTGAAGATTCCGAGAGACCCACAAAGTTGACCATGATCAGTGCCTGCGAGACACGTCCCATGTCTCAACGACTGAAAATTGCCAGATGTGTCATCTAGACACGCCTCTTGCCTCGAAAACCCGGTATTTACCGGTCATTACTGACCTGTCATCTAGACACGTCTCATATCTCAGAGACACGCTCCATGACTCGGCAACTGACAGTTGCTAGTCACTACTGACATGTCATCCAGGCATGGGGCATGCCTCGATCTGCAACTGCCTATAAATAGAGGTCATTTCCACCATTTTTACTTGTTCATTCTCTCCCCTCTTCTCCACTACATAGTTCTCTTCTACCCACTCTCTCTAATAATTTTAATCATTAGGAAGAACTCAAAAATCATTAGTGTAATCAATATTTTTATGATTTATATAATCTTTACAAGTTTGATCATATCTTCTTCCATGGCCATTGTTGGCTAAATTCTTGAGGGTGTTTGGGGGAAAGTTATCCCCTTGATGTCAAGTTGACTAAGGTAGATTATGGGTAAGCAAGATGTGTGTATGTGTTAATGACTTTAACTAATTAAATAGTTTATTGAAAGTGAGTGAAATAATAATGTCGACATTGATTTGGGTCATTAGGTTTCTGCATAATCCTTAAAATCCACCAACAATCTTATGTCGCCATTGATTTGGGTCGTTCATGTTTTCTATGTCTTTGTAGAGTCAAAACATGTTTGTGCTTTTGAGTGAGATTAAAGGTTTTGGATAGGACATCAAGTTGGTTTACGCCATGCTTGCGGTATGCGCATATAATGTATATATGTGTGGGCGCTCGGGGGGCAAAAGTGAAAGTGCACTAGTTTTAACGTTATTTTACTAATTTCGTGAAAATAATGTTAAAAGAGGGGGATGGTTAATCATGCATCACATGGTGGTGTTGATAGCCGAAAGACAAGGGAGTACATGCACTAATTGGCCTTTGTCTTAATTGCCGAGTGTTATGTGCCTTATGTCCAAGGTTTGATGCAAAACTCGATGGGGGTCTCACTAGAAGCAACCTCTCTATTCCTACGGGGTTGAGGTAAGGCTGTCTACATCTTACCCTCCTCAGACCCTTCCTTGGCTTTGCTATTGGTGGGATTTACTGAGTATGATGATGATGGTGGATGGGACATCAAGTTGGGTAAGCTCTTGCCTTTACACAGAGCTAGTACCAAAGTGTAAAGGACTTAGTTTATATAAAAGTGACCACCTTAGGGGAATTGATGACTCACCGACGGACTAATAGAAACTAGTAATATAAACTCCTTAAACTATCTAATTAATTAATACTATATTCTGGCCTCGAGTGGCGTTTCTATGCTGATTTAAAGCGGAAGGATCAAGTGTTTTAGGATTTCGAACTAGATACTACACAATAATACACATTGACACACACAGTTCCTCGTCTGACAATCGAGTCCTTCCGACCCCATGGTCCGATCTAGCTAACAAGGCATCAAGAGGTAAGTTGATCCTAAACACCCCTTTTCCTATCATTGATTCCTATCCCTTTTATTTTCCTCTTGAGCCATTTATTTCCTTTTCTTTTTTTTTCATTTAATTTTTTTAAAATTCAACTTTTGAACTTGGTTAGACGTTAACGACGACTCGGTACTAAAACTCATGTATCCTTAGATGACATCGGTATCTTACCATCACTATATTACGCTAACGATGGGTGCAATTTCCCAATGTAGTTGTAGTGTGGTCGTAGTTGTAACAACCCTCAAAAACCCCCTAGAACGAGCCTTGATTGAAACCCTAAACGCGTACGATGAAAACCAAAATGAAAAATCAAAATTTTTGACTTTTGATTCCCTCGCGGGGGGCGATAGGGACACCCCTATCTTTCGCGGGGTGCGAGACGCCTTGTCGGGGGGGGGGGGGGTAATGCACGGTACCCCTGACCGCGGAGGGGATAACCCCTCCCAGACCGCCACCCGACAAGCCTGAGCCTGGCAGTAAATACCCTTGCCGAGCCGACCCTTTGAGGGTACTTTGTTCGCCCCAAGGTTCGAACCCGGTACCTCTTGATAAGAGGTGGGTGTCGGTGGCCAACTGGGCTACCCCAGCTGGTTGTGAGACGCTTTGTCAGTCGCCTAAGACACGTATCGGACACATGCCATCCATGTGTTAAGCCTACCCGGTGACTAAGCGCACCTATGGCCTACCTAGACCTCTCACGGGCCACGAGAGGGAAGCTTCTACCTATCGCGGGGCGCGAGCCGCCCTGAAAACAGCTATAAATTGGACGAGGTTTGGGCATTTCAAACTGCTCAGAATTCTTTTCTTTCTCTCGCTCTCTTGTTCTGTCATTCTAATGTCAAAACTTCTAAACCCCGAAACTCTGCTCGTTATCAGAGTAATAACTCTAATAACTGACACGGTACTATATCCGATCGATTGAAACCGATCCACCAGATGTTTAAGTGTTGCCTGTATACGGCTATACTTTGTCATTTCGTTGTGGGTTTTGATCTCGTGATTATCGTTAAAGTTGAATTGAGTTAATACACTAATACGAGTTCCATTGTATCTAGAAATTAGAACTCACAACCAGGGTAGCGATTAAGTAAACTTAGTGGCTAAGAAAACTTAATGGTTATGTAAAACTTAGCGGTTAAGAAAACTTAATAGCTAAGGAAACATTAACAGGAAAGGAAACTTAGCAGTTAAGCAAGCTAGGTAAGTTAATTAATCAGCTAATTAAGTTAATTAATTAATCGGCAAAGTAATTTATGTAATTAAACAGTTAAGGTAGATTAATCAGATAAACAGCTAAGTAAGTTAATCAGTTAAATAGTTAAGTCAGTTAATTAATTAATCAGCTAAAAAGTTACTTAATTAAACAGTTAAAGTAAATTAATTAGTTAATAGTTAAGTTTAAACAACAAGGTATATATATATATATATATATATATATATATATATATATATATATATATATATAGGGAGCCGCTAGAATGAGAACCACTCCCAGTTATGAGAACCATGAGAACCAGTTTCCACCAATCAGGTTTTGCCAACAGAAAGGGTAATATAGTCATTTACCCCAAATGTCATATCCTTTCTCTCTCCTCCCTCCTCTCTCCTCTCTCCTCTCTCTTTCTTTTCTATTTAATAGTTCAGAGACTTTCATTCACCATTATCTTCCCCAATTTTTAAAAACCCACCTCCCTGTACCATATGCAACCGTAATTGAACACGGTCAGATTATCTTAGCCTCACAGCCCAAGAGCATTGCTTTTCTGGTCAAGATCTTTGAGAGATCTGGCTTGGGTGAAGAAACAGTTTTACCACATACATTACACTATCTTCCACCAAACCCTAGCATGATGGATGCTAGAGACGAGTCAGAATCGGTCATTTTCTCAGCCAGTGAGCTTCGATTTGATGTTGAATCGGAGGTGGTGGGTGCTCGATGACGGTGGTGCAGCGCCGCCGTGAGCGGCGGAGGTCCCGGTCTCCTCCTGTGTTGTTGATTTCTCTGGTATGTTCTTGATGTTTGTTTTGATTTTGGGATGTTGGGGATTTTTCATATTTTTGGCCTGTGTTCTTGATGTTTGTTTTGATTTTTGGTATGTTCTTGATACTTTTTTGATTTTGGGTTGAATGATGTTACTGTTCCTTCTTGTTGAAACATGTTCATGTTCCTTCTGGTTTGAATGATCTGGTTTGAAACATGTTCATGTTCCTTCTGGTTTGAATGATCTGGTTTGAATCTGATGGTGGTATGTTGGGGGTTTGATTTGGGGTGTTCTACTGTTCTTGAATCTGATGGTGGTATGTTGGGTGTTTAATCTTGAATCTGATATGTGGGTTGATTTGAATTCTTGATTCTGTTGATTTGAATTATTTGATTATGTGGGTTTTGATCGGTTTAGATTTTGGGGGGCGATGATGCAAAAAAAAAAAAAAAAAAAAAACCGTTGATTTTGATGACGATGGCGCGGCAAAGACGGCGGAGGGTAGGTTTTTTGAACCTGCAACCCCATTTTGCAGCCTTTTTTATTATCGGAAAATCTGAGCCAAACCCATTTTTTTTCGAGATACGCTTTGTTTTGATGTAGTTGGTTTTTTATATTTTTTTCCCTAGTCGATGACGATAACAATCTATCTGAGACACCTACCGAGTTTGCGTTTTCTGGGTGTGTTCGTGTTGCGTAAAAAAGTTATTTGTAAAAAAAATTGTGTAAACCGTAAACTTTTTAACGTAAAACGTAAAAAGTTTAATGTAAACGTAAAAACGTAAACTTTTTTAACGTAAAACGTAAAAAGTTTAACGTAAAACGTAAAAACGTAAAACGTAAAAAGTTTTTCGTAAAACGTAAAAAGTTTTATGTAAACCGTAAAAAGTTTTTTGTAAAGCGTAAAAAGTTTTAGGTAAAACGTAAAACGTAAATTTTTTTAAAGTAAAAACGTAAAAAGTTTAACGTAAAACGTAAAAACGTAAACTTTTTTAACGTAAAAACGTAAAACGTAAAAAGTTTTTCGTAAAATGTAAAAAGTTTTACGTAAAACGTAAAAAGTTTTTTGTAAAGCGAAAAAAGTTTTAGGTAAAACCTAAAGCGTAATTTTTTTTAGTAAAACGTAAAGAGTTTTACGTAAAACGTAAAAAACCGGCGCGTAAAACGTAAAAAACCGGCGCGTAAATCGTATAAACGTAAAAAACATTAACGTAAAAAAACCGGCTCGTAAAACGTAAAAAACCGGCGCGTAAAACGTAAAGCGTAAAACGTTTTACGTAAAACGTAAAACTTAAAACTTTTTACGTAAAAATGTAAAATGAAAAAACGTAAAACGTAAAAATTTTTACGTAAAAACGGCGTTAAAAAATTGGCTGGTAAAAACGGCGCGTTGAAAAAACGGCGCGTAAAAACGGCGCGTTGAAAAAATGACGCGTGAAAAAGTCGGGCGCAAGACGGGTCGTAAAAAATTGGCGCGTAAAAAACGGCGTTAAAAAATTGGCTCGTAAAAAACGGCGCGTTGAAAAAAACGGCGTTAAAAAACGGCGCGTAAAAAAACGGCGTTGAAAAATTGGCGCGTAAAAAACGGCGCGTAAAAAAACGGCGTGTTAAAATAACGACGCTTGAAAAAACCCGGCGTAAAAACGGCGCGTCAAAAAAACGTAAAACGTAAAAAGTTTAACGTAAAACTTAAATTGTAAAAATTATAAAAAATGTTTAAAAAAATCTGAATTTTAAAATGTTTTTAATAAAAAAGTTATGTTTAAAAAAAAGTATTAATATAAGAAAACAAAAAACTAATAAAAAACAATAAAGATAAAAAGACAAAATAGAGTTATTTTACTAAATTACCCTTTTGGATTATAATATTAAAGACATAATAAGACAAAAACCATTTAATATTAATTTTTGCAACTTTTAATCTCATCCATCCATCAAGTTGATCAAAGGGCTAGAAAGTGGTTCTCATGGTTCTCATAACTGGGAGTGGTTCTCATTCTAGCGATCCCCTATATATATATATATAGGATTAGGTTCAAACGTGAACAAAATCCCAAGAGTGAACTCCGTGAACTGATCCGGGCCCTTGATTTTTATGATCTTGAGATTAAAGTGAGTGGCATGATGGTAATTATTTAGTTAATTTTTTCCATTTAATTAAATACAAAAAGGGTATATGTGTAATTTCCATTTTGCATTAATTGCATAAATCCCCTTGCATATTATGGAAACAAACTAGTGTCCTTATTTTAAAATTGTTTCCATGTGTATAATCAGACAAATGATTACGTTATGCGTTTCACGAACCTACCCATATCAGTACATATGTGTACACCTTATATAATGATCATTTTTTTCAAATTCAATCACATGCTCATGTTCACATAAAACTTGAGATAACATAAAGTATGACACACGTAGAGTACACAGGTGTATTTCGTGCAACTGTATGTGTAAACACATGTGTACACCGTACAAAGCAGGATTTGATTGTTACACACCGTATATAAGGATCTTTTATTATGTAGCTAATTACACATATGTACGATACTGAGTACACATGTGTACTGTTCTATTTATATCCAGGTACTCATGTATATACCGTTGAAATATGAAGGTTACGTGGATCTTAAAAATCAAAATTTGAATTCTGGTGATGAAATCTGAAATAAAAATTAAAATTGAAATTTGTTGATTTGTTGTTTGTTTTGATAATTATCTTATTAATAAATAAAACATAATGTGGATAATGAATTTAAATTAGGAAATATGTAACTTAATTCAAATATTAAAATAATGATTCAAATCTAATTTTTTATATAATTACAATCCTACCCTTAACAACTAAAAAGGAAATCAAGGGTCCAGATCTGTTCACGCAGTTCACTCTTGGAAGGTTGTTTACGCTCGAACCCTACCCTATATATATATATATATATGTAAGGAAAGTGTAAGGAAGGTGCATATGGATAGGAATTATCTATGGAAGGTGTAAGGAAGGTGCATATGGATAGGAATTATCAAAGGAAGGTGTAAGGAAAGTGAACATGGATAGGAATTATCTAAGGAAGGTGCAAGGAAAGTGTATATGGATAGGAATTTTCTAAGAAAGGCGTAAGGAAGGTGTAAGAAAGATATATATGAAGCTTCCTAGAAAATGTATATGTAATTTCCTAGAAAGTATATAGGAAACTTCCTGGAAATGCATGTTTCTTACCTATAAATAGGAGCCTAGGATTTCATTCTTCCTTGCTCATTTCTTTTCTTCTTCTCTCTATACGTTGGTGTTCTAACCAATAATCACCGATACGATATTCTATCCGATCAATCCGAGAACCAACTAACGAATGCCAAAGTGCTGTCTAAATAAGACTATACTTTGTTGAATTTTGTTAAGGTTTTGATCTCGTGACCATCTTTAGGTTTGATTTGGTTTAACACTAATACGTATTCCACTCTGTTAAACTAAACGTTTAACTATCAGAAAACTCCAAACTATACACTTACAATCAAACAAGATGTTTAATCATCAGAAGATTCAGAACTCTAAAGTAGATGCTTAATTATCAGAAGATTTCGAATCAGGAGGCCTGTTAAATCAAGACTATAAGACCTACAAGGTGAGACATTCTATTTTTATTAAATGCTTTTAAAACCCTACTTGTTTTCAAAGTTGTAATTACAGTGATTAAGTCTTTGTATTCTGCAATACTGCTAGTATATGGGGTTTTGTATACACTACTTGATAAGCTTCACCGTTAGACAACGGGTTAGCCAATGTGTGATATGACCATAGTCATAGATCCAGTCGAGTGACAAATACTGATTTGGGGTAATTGATTGATATAAACATTGTAATCGCTCTTAATACTGTAAACCATAACAAATGTGTTTTTGTAAAACTGAATGAACTCACAAGTATTTCCTGCTGACCAAATGTTTTTAAAACGTGTTTCAGGTGATTACAGTAGATTGGAACAAGAGTTGTGATATGGCACCGAAAGGCTTAAAGAAGTGGCTTATTTTATCAAAGAAATTAAATTTAATTAAACCTTATTTTTATGTATTCGGGTTTATCCCATATTAAAGCTACCTTTGTAAAACATGGATTTATTCCCATCTGTTTAATAAATAAAAATTTTGTGTTTCAAAACTCTGATATTTTTCCTAACTCACGTTCCTGATGAAATTTTCCGCTGCAATATTTTCATAAAAAAAACCACCGGTACCACTTGACTGCTCACGGCTCCCGTCCAGAGTGTGGTCGGGGGTCATGACAGTAGTATATCGTGTTTTTATAATATTTGGTTTTTTAGTTTTCACCCTCTTTTTGGCATTAGCAGTATCTTGCCTGTTTAAATAGTGATGCAACCAAGGCCTAGGGGTAGAGGCACCAAAAACTTTAGCATCAATGTTTGCAAGGTAAGATTGGAACGTGGGTTCAAGGATATTTTTGAAGGTGTTTTGGGGCTCCCCTATTGGCAAACTCACCAGCAGTTTGGCTTTTGGTGGCTGGTGGCTTTTAAGGAGTGAGCAATTGTTTTATGGATTCAAGCTCCTTTCAGGACCTACAAGTGGTATCAGAGCTTTGGCTTGATTTCTTGTTGAAAGCCGAGTTATTTGTGAGGTTTTTGAGTGAGTTTTGAGGTTTTCTTGGACAAATAAAAAACTCAGTTTGTTTTTTTTTAAATATGGATTAAAACGTGGAAAATTGATGTTATTTGATGATGTTTGCTTAAAATCTGTTAAAAACATTGGAGATAATTAAAAACATGAATTTTGTTGTGTTTTAAAGTTAAAAACTCAAAACACCATTCTGGGCATCATCGAAATTAATGGACACATCTACTTGCCCATCAGAGGTGGTTGTATCAGCATGTGTTTGTAGCTTTTCAACTGTAGTGACACTTCCTGATGTCCCTTGTTCTTGGTACTAGGGACCTCCAAGGACTTCTTTCTTCCAATACTAGAGAGACATGGAGAATTTCTGTGGGTGTTGCCTATAGGTTGGTCTTAAGTATGTTTTCCACTATCTTCTTGTGAACCAGTGGGTTCATCAAGAATAGTGAAAGCCACCTCTGCAATCACCACAAAAGCTCTACCTGTGAGGGAGTGTGCCTCTTCACAAGGGTTAGGACTAGGATCGTTTTGTACCAGAGCATATTTCTATGGTTGTATCTCTGTAATTTGTGGTTGAGATGTGCTCATTTTTGGTACAAAGGAACTCCTTCCTTCATGAGTGACATATTTAATCTACTGTTTAGTGAAGCTTGGCTAAGTGGAGGTTCTAGAGACTGATGTGAAGATGTAACATCAGTTTCTAATGACTGATTTTGTGGTCCAGTCAGGCTCTCAGGGACCTCATATTCCTAGGTAGCCTTTGATTTCTTGGCTCTTTTAGAAGGGGTGGGTTTGGATTTAGACTTTGAGGATTGAGAGGATTTTTTTTGAAGAAGCCTCCTTCCTCTTTGGGGTGATTTTAGCCTTGGGTTTCGCAGGGATGGGATTTTCCCTTAGGTCAGCTAGAGTAGCGGGCTCAGGAGAGTGTGCTGCATCAACAAATGGCTATGCAGGGTTATTGCCCTGCATTGGCTGAGCTTCTTCTTCATTAATGCTTGGCTCATTTTTAGTTTTTCTCATTCTTGTAAAAGTTTGAGCCAAAAGTAATTTAATGGGAAGAACTTGTCTCTTTTTAAGTACATCATCAGGCAGCTCTTATTGTAAGATTGCCATAATGAGTCTTGGGTACACCAAAGTTTTTGTTGAAGATGTGATATTTGAACAAAATTATTTAAAGATTTAATTTGAGACCTTAAAGATAGACCCTCATAGAATTGAATAAGCAATATATTGAGTTGTCTGTAGAACTTCATTCCAAGAACCTGATTTACCTAAAAAGCACAACATGATAGTATGAAATAGAAATTTTAGGTAGCAGAACAATCCCTTTTCTGATAAGTAGCATATTTTGTTGACCCATGATACCCCTGCTCTATGAACTCCGTATCCATATCAGCTTTTGAGAACTTATCCACTCCCTAAGCATCTCCAAGTTGGAATTTGATTGTTAGGATCTCAGGGGTGATGGTTATTTCTCTCTTTCCCACAATTGCAACTATGGCCAACACTTTGCCTTTATCATCTTGTGATAGGTGTGCAGTGGTCCAAAACTCCATAAGAGTTGCTTGGTAGAATGGTGGGTTAACAATTAATATGTGACGGAATGGAGATTTCAGTATAAGGTCAATGATTTGGTGATATTAGGGATGATCATTTTCTTTGGTAAGATAAGGAAGTAGGTTGCAAGTAGGATGTAGAACAAGGTTGGCCATGATCAAGTGTAGGGAATAATAAAGGTTTAGAGAGTAAAATTGGAAGTTTGGGCTTGCAATTTATCAACAGACGATTATGAAAGTGGTAAAAGAAACCCAAAACTTCTGAAAGAGTATTTGTAGGGTTTTTGTAACGGTCACATAAAATTACATGATTTTTAGAAAACAGCTAGATTTCAAGTAGTTTTAGGTTAAATGAAAATAGTAGTAATTTCCCCGTTATTTGTTTTTTATTTAATTTTTTTAATTGTGAAAAGACTTTTCAGTTGAATGATTTTGGAATCCATGCCTGATAACTTGCAGGCTTGATTCCATCAAGGCTACTTTGCCACTGCCTTTATTTTAGCACTTTGATCAGATCTCATTGGCTTGTATTGATGAGCGGTAGAATGGTAATTTATCTTTTTAGGCCTAATATTGGCAGGTCGTGCATCACTCACTTGAACTGCCCTAGTGAATTTCCTATGGTTTTGGGCCATTGTTACAAGAGCCTTAACAATTTTAAGTACTTCAAAATTGTGTTGACTCAAACTAACTGAATTCACTACATGGATAGAAAACTAGCTCTGTTGTGCTTTTCCAGATTAATCCTCTTGCTTTTCTTATAAGCTAAGACCATGTAACAATTCACTGTGTTGTGCTTTGTTTTCTCACAAACAATGAAGAACAATGTGCCTTTTATGCTCTTACCCCTTTTTGAGCCAGGCTTTAGATATTTGGTTGTAGTTTTGAATGAAACTATTGGAGGAATGATGTAGGAGGATCCGGCCCAATATCTTGACCCGGACTTATCTTTTGTTATTTAAATTTTATTTACTTTCCTAATATTATGGTTTTGAATTATTTAGTTTCCTCAACTATATAAGGGGATCTAGGGTTTATGATTTCAGTAGTTTTTGAGTTGATTATTATAAAAAGAACGTTGTTCTTGAACCTTTCGGTTCGCTTATCGTCTTTGATTAATCGATTGTTCTTGAGCCATTTGAGTACGCTTCCGAAACCGTATCATTTGGTATCAGAGCTTTTGGTTTTCAAATGGCTCTACGTGGAAAAGAAGAAACTTTCGTTCGTAGATTCGCCGCCGGAGGCAACGACGGAGTTCCTTTTAATCCGCGAGGATATGGTGATCATTCTCGTAGATTCGCCGCCCGAGGCAATGAGATTGTGGACCATGAAAACTTTCGTGAATCATGTGATGGTTATCATCCCCGTAGATTCGCCGCCCGAGGCAACGAGGATCCTGACCTTATCTATGATTCTTCTCCCGTATTTGATGAGTATAAGGATGATGTGTGGTATGCTTGGGCAACCGGTGGTTCATATCGTTGTGGTTTTGATGAAGCCGTGAGATTGAATGAGAATTCCTTGAGTCCGAAGATCACAGGTATGTTTGCAAAAATTTTTTATGTGTATGTAGCGGTTTATTCTTTGGTTACCGGTGGTGATCGGAACTTACCGGATGGCGAAAAAGATGGTGTTATGGTGGCTAATGGTGGTGTCATAGCGGTGGGAACTGGTGATCCGGTCGTAGAAGTTCCTATCATAGTGCCGACAATCTTGGAGGATCTTAATTCAAAATTTCAAAATGGAGAGAAGATTATGGTTGCTAAAATGGTGGGCAAACATGCCAATAATAATGATAATAATTCGAAAATTCCAAATGCAGCCGCTAGTAAAAAAGATAAAAATATTGATTCCTCACTTGGCATGCATGAGGAAGTTTCAAAATTAATTAGTGAAAAAGTTATTGTTGATGATAAGTATGAGGCGGTTGAAAATACAAGTGGACAACAACGTATTAACTCACGTGGTGAGATTGGTTGTAGCATGCCTTTGTTTGCTTTGGATAAACTATCAAATGTCATTGAAGTAAAAAATGGAGGTAGTCGACATGGGTTATCTAACAATGCGACTCGGCCCTTGCCTAAGCCCAATGGGGTCAAGTCGACAGTGAAAAGGATATGGTTCGGTGTTCCATTCGACCCAGGTGGTACAGGTTCAAAGTCTGGCGAGATGGTTTATGAAGTTGGACTGTTAAGGCAGGTCGTGATGATAATAAAGAATCGAGTTGATGTTCCTTTTGATCCAGGTGGCTTTGATGCGAAGGCAAAACTCGAGGACGAGTTTTTTTCGAAGACGGGGAGTATGATGCAGGAGGATCCGGCCCAATATCTTGACCCGGACTTATCTTTTGTTATTTAAATTTTATTTACTTTCCTAATATTATGGTTTTGAATTATTTAGTTTCCTCAACTATATAAGGGGATCTAGGGTTTATGATTTTAATAGTTTTTGAGTTGATTATTATAAAAAGAACGTTGTTCTTGAACCTTTCGGTTCGCTTATCGTCTTTGATTAATCGATTGTTCTTGAGCCATTTGAGTACGCTTCCGAAACCGTATCAAGGAATATCAGTTGGTGTTATTTTCTCTTCCGAGGTCACAAAGTTCATTGGTTTGAAACTTTTATCAACACATGTTTCATCAGACCATTTGGTACTGTGTTGGTCTTGGAAGTTGTGTGAAGGACCAAGATTTATTTATGATGACAATCTCCTTTTCATTTGAAAGTATGGACTCAGTTTCATTCTTATTATGAGTTTTAGGAGTGTAATCACTGGGTCCTTGTGTGTGATGATAACCTACACCAAATTTTACATTGATTTATGTGTGTTGGTTTAACAAGATCACTAAACCTTTGCATGATTCTACCCACATTTGGCAGTTCACTTGGGCAGATTTAAGTTTTTTTTTTTTGACATGTTTGATATTTTGTGAGAAGTGAACCTAGTAGTTTAAATAGTGGCTTCACGTTTCAAATTTTAGATAATTTGATATCTTTCTTTTAGAGCTTCTCTGTGAGAGTTCAAAGTTTGATTCTAAAGTTTTTCATATTTTTCTCTTAGCATGATGTTCATTGCCTTGATGCATTGCTCGGAACAAAGTTCTTTCAATATATTTCTGGGGATATATCAACATTCTGATGAGTTCCTCCAGTGGCGGATCCAGAAACTTCTTTCAATGGGTTCATTTTGAAAGATTCTCACTATTTTTTTCCAAATCATATAATGTTCTTACTATTTTTTTCCAAACCGAGTGGGTTCATGTGAACCCACAAAACAGGGCTGGATCCGCCACTGAGTTCCTCAGTAGTTGACTCAGCATGTTACATAAAGCAAAAATCATTTGTTTCACTAGTGCTTTGGTCTGAAGTCTCACTTAAAGTTCAAGTGCTGCAAGTGCAAGGTTTTGGTTGCCTTAATCCATTGCAATCATGCCATTCTTAGGCAGAGGGCTCCAACGGATTGAAACGTTAGGCTCAATAAGTTGTAAAATGTATTGAAATGAATGTGTAATTAACAACAAAAATTGTTTTTAACTAAATAGACTTGTTTGAAAATCTCCATAATATACACCTTCGATTATGGTTCATAATTTAATTGAATGGTAAAACCGGGTTATGGTTCATAATTTCATTCAAGGTTAAAGTTCACTCATGCACACCATTAACAACTTAGATTTGCTAAAAATCCTAAGTCAAAATTGAAACCCCGATTTGATGAAAGTAGGCTCAATATCCATATGTATTACACAATTAAAAAAAAAAACCGTTATTCAAACCCCCATGCATTGCGTGGGGACAAAAAACCTTCAAATTTAACATATTATGTATTAAAAAAACTCACAATATGAAACAAATTACTGGAGGCTCAGGGCTCTGCCATATGAAACACCTGTTTGAATTTAACACAAATATAACATTAAAACACGCATTTTATATAAAAAATACGACTTTACAAAAACTTTGTCATGCTAACATTCATACATGTTTAAAACATTCAAAACTTAGTTAAAGTGTTTACATATTTCACTTTTTATAAAACAAAACGAGAACAACGCGGAAGCTTCATTTAGTTGTGTGTTCGGTTCACGTTCGTTGCTTGATCTTCATCTGAATGCTTACTATGTTCATCTAAATTCAAAACCAACATAAAAGTTAGTTTTGATAGTTTAATAATGAGTTTAAACAAGTTCTATGCGTCAAACTAACAAAACAAAATAATTTTCCAGCTTTTATGCCTCTCGCGCCACGTGAGAGGCTCAGTTTATTCATTCGCGTGCCGTGACGTCTGTCGTGTGGCGCGCAAGTACCATAGTGATCCCTCGCGTGGCGCGAGGGTAACCTTTTTCCAGCAGGTCTGTATTTTTGACCTTCATTTGCCCTGCTATGTGTTTTAACCAAAATTCCATCTTCAAAGTGGCATAACTTTTGATCTACTTATCCAAATTACGTGATTCTTTTTCTCATGCGTCCATAATTAAATTACGGATCCGTTTATCATCTTGATTTGCATCAAAAACTGATTTATAAGCAAACGGCTTATAAATCTTTTATGCCATTATTCGACCCGTTTCATTTATCATCATATTACATGTTTATTAGCAATAATTGTTTCTAGCCCTTTTACCCATTCCCGGGCTTATTATACATTGACGTTTTCGCTCACATCACATGGTTTACGCACGCATTAGCGTCATGCTTGTTGCCTACAATTGAAGCTTGCACACTTAATCAAAATCAATGAAATCTTGTTTCTAAGTTTTGTCCCAAATTGCATGGGCTCACTAAGTCAGTTTTTGGCGTGTCCGTTCCTCGGCTTACGCACTCCATCTACCAATGTATTGTGCGACATTCAAGTCACTTCTAGACACTATCGTTTTTAAACACCAATTTGACCCTTTTGGTTGTCGAGTGAAAACCATCACTTCAATGACATACCAAACGTGTTCTAACCATTTATTTGACCCGTTTGGTTGTCGAGTGAGCTTTGTCACTTCTATGACATACCAAATGTATTCTAACCATTTATTTCGACCCGTTTGGTTGTCGAGTGAGCTTCGTCACTTCTATGACATACCAAACATATTCTAACCATTTATTTCGACCCGTTTGGTTGTGGAGTGAGCTTCGTCACTTCTATGACATACCAAACATATTCTAACCATTTATTTCGACCTGTTTGGTTGTCGAGTGAGCTTCATCACTTCTATAACATACCAAACTCATACACTACGCTATAACAACATTAACATAATTACAACCGATGTATATACACAATGTAACGAAACTACGAGTCACTTACCTTCAAAGCTTCTCCTTCAAGCGCGCGTCCGCTCCGACTTGTCCGCTTGAAGATTCAATCCCCTTGCCTATAGAGTTCAACCAACGACATGTTTAGAACTCATATCATTTCATATTTCGTGTAATTCGCCATATTACTCAAATATGTGTTTTACTCGAAATTTCAACATATTAGCTTTCGTTTAGGCATTTTAACAAACACCTTGAGGGCATCATTTTTTATACATCTACAATCAAGTTCATGACTAGTTAAAAAAAGGATTGTGGAGGGAATCCTGGCCCCAGTACCCTTTTTGGGTACTCATCATCCCACACCGCAAGGGTTATGATGCCAACAAATAGCCTCGGTCACTACCTCAATGATATGGGCACCACAAGGGTCGAACCCGCGTCACTACAACTTCCCATTTTAGCGTGACTTTCATTGGCTGCGGGTACCACTGGGCTAGTTATTTAGCCAAGTTTAAACACCATTCACAAGTTCATATGTCTAGTATATGTCTAGTATGGATAACAACACCTAGACTTACTTCATGGAAATCAAATAACACCAAATTAATGATCATAAATCTAGTGTTCTTCATCATCTTACAAACCCATTTAGCACCCAAGTGGGTGATTATCAATTTCATAATTACCATTACTAATTCATCAAACTTTTGACTAGGGTTTGCTCATAGACATGGATTCATCATTATTTCACTCAAACATCAATCTTTCAAGCTAAATTTTCGATTTCAAGTGTTCATCAAGAATTGAAGATGTAACCAAAAAGATGAAATTCGACATACCTTGTGATCCCCTCACTTAGGTGATCACTAGTTTCAGTTTGGTTTTCGATTTAGACTTGATTTGCCTCTTTGATTTGGTTGATTTGTGTATGTTAGGGTTCAATTGAGAGAACCCTTTTTGGCTCCTGTGGAAACTTCGACCAGAACACACACTAGAGTGTGTGTTTTGGTGTTTTGTTTTATTAAATAAAAAACCATTTTAGTTTTGTCAACTTTAGTACCTCCACTTATTCAAGTTTTTATAAAGGGTCTTTTAACTAAGTTCCTTATTATTTCAAGAACTCATAACTAACTAGGTTAAGTATTCCTAGTTATTTTATCTTGGCTATTACCGACATTTTAAAATATATATATATATATATATATATACACACACATATATATAAAATCTATATTTTTAGGGTGTTACACCATAGCTGTAACATAAGTTGTTACATCAAACAGCGGAGAGTCATCACAATATTGACTACAGATCTCTCTAGAAAATGAGACCTTCGTAGTTCTTCCACCACCATAGATGACCGAAGCTGATGGAACCACAATCAGTCGCCAGAAAAGGTGTATTGAGCAGACATAGAACCTGTGATGTTTTAGATAGAGAATGAAGAAAGTGCAACCGAAAAAGACGAGGAGAGAAGACATAGAGCCTCTGATGTTTTAGAGAGAGGAACCTGCCGCTGCCGACAACGGCAGGGCAACACCCCCTCTATCTGTTTCTCTCTTTCGAACCCCTCTCTCTATATTTTTATCTGCCGCCACACACACACTCGTTGGAAATAAAGAGGTTCTGTTGTTTTAGAGAGTGAAATAAGAGATCTAGTGAAGCGCTTGCTTTAGAGAAAGAAAGGAAAGCAAGCATGGGTTGGTCGTAAATGCATAAGTGCATCCGGAAAACATGAGATAATATAAAGAGCTTGCCTTAGAGAAAGAAAGGAAAGAAAGCATGAAGTTGTGTAGTAAATGTATAAGGTACAAACATATATAAAACACTACTAAATTGAATAGTATGTTGGTTCGGTTCTGTTAAAACAAGTGAGAAAACATGAAATCATACCTGTCACAGCAGAAAGTCCGGTGGAGAATCCAGTAATGGAGTTCGACATGCTTGTCATCGTGATTTGGTTCCTCCTTAGGGCGCTGACTGATGATGGGGCTTAGAGAACCGAAAAGGGTATCGGTTAGGAGATGGAGGACGAATTTGATGTTATGCTTATGGGGTGTGTAACTGAGTAACCCTTTAACCTCCATATCATTCTCCTTATATAAGCACCCAGGAGGAAACCTAATTAGTTACTAAGGGTAATATGGTCCATCAACAATTACCAACTAATTTAAATAATAG